>JASJUZ010000265.1:0-305378 GCA_037159825.1 Tupiocoris notatus | reverse complement strand
AGGCATGTGTATACGATGAGGTTTCTTTACCTGCGTACACTAACGACACACACAGCAGTCTGGCTAGCGTTCCAGTTTCAACCTTATCACGCAAACGCACTATTCAACACGAGAAAAATTAAATATTCGCAATAATGCTTCACGATTCTACGACAAGGTTGGCACTGAAGTATTGTATGGTTTACGTTTCATGGTAAATCGTTATAAAATGAAAATCTTCTATATCGTTTATATTTTTCTCCCCCAAGCACTTTCGGCTCTCAAAGCCTCTTCAATGGGCATAATTCTGTTGGTAAAAGGGTCATTTTTAAGTTTCACAAGAGCACGCATCGAGATCACAAGGCCGAATAGTTTAACATTCTTATTTGCAACATTAAGTGAGCTTACCTTCTATTTGATGAATCAAAACAGTCATCTATCACCACCTCATTATTAGGATAATCCCAAAATAAAATAGTTGATGAACGATAAAGGTTGATAATTTACTGTTGATTAAAAACGGTAGGTGATAGCTTACATTTGTCTTCAGGTCGCATCAATTATATTAAATCTTATTCTTATGGTGTAGACTTGATGTGACCTGAAGACAATGTAAGTTACCAACTTATAGTTTTTACTAATTATCAACCTTTATCGTTCCTAACTTATATCGACATTTTAATTTTAGGACGATTCTAATCAAGAGGTGACGAGCTTAGATGGCTGTTTTAATTTATTAAATGGAAGGAAGCTCACTTGATGTTGCAAAAAAATAATAATGTTGAACTATTTGGCTTTAGTTTAAGTGAGATGTGCTGTTGTAAAGTTTTATGATGATCCCTTTACCTACAGAATTTTGTCCCTTGAAGAGGCCTTGCGAGGCGAACGCGCTCGGGAAGAAAATGTAAACTATATGCAAGAGAGACTCGTTCTCTAAACTTCAGATTACCGACAAAACCGTATGGATAAGCGACTAATTACAATAAAACAATAACCCTAGAAATGATAGTACAGTGGTTTATTATTCATTCTCCAAAACTCAGTAGCAACTATTGAAATTTTATTTATTTTTATATTTCTTAATTTCCAAATTGAAAGCTAAATATTTCATTTAACGGTACAGCTGAAAAGAGTGTTCGACGAGCATTACAACGAGTATAGAACGATTTTTATACTTTCAACAAGAACTTACGAGTTACGCCAAATTTCTGAAAATAACCCAAATTCAACACAAAAGCTGTGTAACTCGAGAACCAATGAAGCTATCGACCCCGAAATGGTCTCATTCGAATCAGCGTTCAAAAATCTATGGAAATTGATACCAAATACATCTTTTTCTGAAAAGCGTTGGAAAATACGAATTTATTCCGCCTCATAACCTCTTAAAAATCCCCTTAAAATCGAGGTAGCGATTTGGTTAAAGAATTGAGCCATTGACAGGCCAAGATTGACGTTTGGTGAAAATGTAAAAAATCTAGCTTTTGTAGTTTTGTACCACAAGTGTTGACCGGACAGATAGAATTTTTTTAATTTGATTCTACATGCCTTGAAACGTAAAACATCAAATTTTGGGGGGCGCTATAAATTTCTTTTTTTTGGCGATTTCAATGGTTTAATTACCACTGATAAGTTTATTAACTGATAAGGTTATCCTTCGTTTTTTAAAATCTAGAAGTCTCCGAGTATTGTATTTACAATTTCTAACCACTAGAGGACAGCGATTGAAGTATTATAATACATCTATAACCTTCAGATGAAGTTTGAATAATTCCAGAAATTGAATTCTCTTTAATATATAGCAAAATAAACGTAAAATGCATAACAACTATAAATAGCAGCGCAGAGAGAAATTGCTACCAATATTTTTCCAATTGTCGAAGAATTGTTGCTCTTATAATCATCAAGAGCCAGAAATCGAGTGGCAAGCATAAAAGTAAAAAGATACAGCGAAGGTGCACTCGACTCGAGGATGGGCATGTGTTACTTTCTCGGTTGAAAAGTTATCGATACGGTAAACAAACTTCTCCGTACAACAACAATCGAACCAAGTCGGTCTGCATGAGGCCAATGTTCCCCGAGTCGATTGTTTATTATTTGTAGTCCCAGAGCCGATTATAGGAGACTATTTTCGCACTTACTAAACAACCGGTGTTACATTCGTGATGTAAGATCGGCTACAATTTCGAAAAAATAGCCTAAACGCAGCCAACTCAATATTCAGTATTTTTATATTACTATGATAATATTTATTTCGAGAATAAGAAGCTCTTAGCTAGGAGAAGTCTTCGAAAAACCATCTGGAGCCTTCAACTGGTTCAAGGTTACTTGAGCTTACAATTTTTTGCACCGAGCGAATCTCCCTTAGATAACAAGATTTCGGCGACGGTGATGCAAGGAGCTCAATGTTATGAAACTAAGCCGGTGGCACGAATCGTGGAAAAAACCTAAGAAATCCGCAGTTTCAAAAGTCGAGCACTTAAAAAAAAACAACGTTGGCTATGGAACGGAGTGAATTTCAAATCATTTTCGCCGATTTCGATACAAGCAAGAATTTTCAAATATTGCGAAAAAATAATAAATATTAATTCTAAGCTAAAACAAATCGAATTTCCATATCTGAATAAATTCTATCAATCAGAAAGTGCCCTGAAACTGTATTTGTAAATAAAGTGTGAGCAATGGTCCAAAAAAATATAAAAAAATAAAATAAAATAAATAAATAAATAATAAATGGTGAGCTGGGAATATTTGTTTTTTCGAGTCGTCATCGGGCCTATCTTGACTAGAAAAATCTGTTATACAGGGCACTGCCTCTTCTAGAAATAGTACGAGGAAATGGCCTAAATCGAAGGGTTCATAAATTCAGCCAGCAGCACCACGTGCTCACCAATAAGTATCCCAGAGATAAAAACGGTTAACGAAAAAATAATCCAGTTTCTCGATCGATAGTTATTTCCGTGAAAGCCGAGAAAATTATCCAACTCTCGCGTCGGAACTTTAAGCAGAACGGATTGAGATCATCGTTCGACAAAATCTCGAAGGCGTTTCTGGTGAAATGTGCGTCAAGAAAGTTACGAGTGGTTTCCTCCGATAAAACGTCTGCTTAGTTTTAATGCCCGCTGACGTTTGATTGTCGATTTCTATTTCTCCAAACGAGCGTTCGCTTCCAGAATAGATTTCGAGATGGTAAAACATTTAAAACCGCTTTGAAATGTTCGAAACAGTAAACATCGCAATCGAATTTAGAACACTTCTAGTCGCCACATGACGACTTCAACGTGCAAATAAACACTAGCTATCCAATATACGAGCCATTTTGACCGACCAATGATTTTCCAACGACGGCTCGAACAAGGCTATAGGCTATTTAGATACAATTAACACCTAGAGGACGAGGACTCGCCGAGGATAACCTACAAACCTCAGTCAGATTTACGCAGTTCGAAATTTTCAGGGTTGCGCAACGCGAGGAAATTATATTGAAACGACTAAAAACGAGGATCAATTCAGTAATACTGATTTGCAAATTAATGAAATATCGCGCTACAAATCAGAACATGAACACCGTTGAAAAAATAAATACGCTGCAAACGATTGTTCAGTGGTTTATTATTCCATCGCTTCAATAATGATTTCAGATTATCTATTTGTGATAGTAATTATTCCGAAAATTTTTGAATATTCCCACCGAAAAACAGATTGGTAACTAGAAGGGAGAAATCCGTAGCAACTATTGTAATTTTAGTCATTTTCATTTTTCTTAGTCTCCAAATTAAAATCTGAATTTTTCGCCGTACGGTATATTTGAAGAGATTGTTCGACAAGTATTCCAACGAGTATAGAACGATTTTTGTAGCTCCAAAAGCTCTCCAGTTATACCCTCATGCCAATTTCTGAAAAGCTCCAGTATTCAACACAGAAGCTGCGACAATTCGAGAACCGATAAACCTATCGACCCCACATTATTGATATACACATCATCAACTATCATTATGCTGAATTTGAGCTAAATCCATTTCAAAAAATTTTTCGCGAAAAATCCAAGGGGTACCCCTGCGATTTTTTTCAACCGAACAGTTAACGATTTTTTACTCCTTTTTCAACAGAGCTAAAAATCTGAAATTTTCAGGAAAGTTGTGTCTTACCAAGATGTATTTTTGTGATTTTTTTTATTTCTCGGAAAAATCTGCAACTGGTCCAAAAAAATCGGTTTTTGAAAGCTCAAAAATTGGACTTTAACCGTGATTTTCGGGGTCAAAATAAATGCGAATCAATTGTTTTGTTATGCAGAACTCTTCATTTGAACGCCTTACACTCGTACGTAGCAAAAAATTTGGTGAAAAAAATTTAAACAGAGCCGGAGAAATTATTTTCCGTAAATCGAGTTTTTCGCCGGCGGAAATTCCGGTAATAGTTAAAAATTAAATTTTCGTTTTAAAGCGATTTTGAAATCTATTCTTATAGGAAATTTAATGCTGAATCCGAATATGACGTCAAAAAGGCGGAAATTTCACGACAACTATAAGTTTTTCCAGGTTTAATACTACGCCACTCATTAAATTTTTCAACTTTGAAAATCCGTTGCAAATACTTTCAGTACCGTTCAAATTTGATTAACTAATGATTCTTACAGAAAATTAGACCCCCATTATGAGTTGAATCACTCAAAAAATATATCACGACCACGACCAGGTTTCTCAGTGATGAAAACCAGCGAATTGCTCTTCATTCCATAATCCAACCGTCCATGAGCCTGGATTTGATCCATTCCATAACAAGGTAGAAATATGCGGTTTCCAGAAACTTGTTCAAAGTTATGTCAGTTCCGAAAAATTCACGCGATTTTCCCATTTTTGGCAGCTTCTCAGACTAGACTATCCCTGATAAGGCGAAAGCGCTTGGAGAAATGAACGTTTGAATAATCTTCGCATGATTTCTCTTCCCCCCCACGTCGAATTCTCAGAATACACTCGTTGAAAACATGATAACGCTCAATTCTTGAGATGTCTTCAATGCGGGAACCGCCTACTAATCAACGTTTCAGTTGTTCGCCCACTTCGGCTTTCTTAGCTCCGTGTGGGAAGGAGCTTCTTCCTACCCGCATAATGCCAACCTGATAATCAGGAACTCCGCGTCCCTTGCGAATTCTCCGTCCGTTGCTTGAGAAGGCGGCCAACGAATGAGGAAGTCGAATGTGAATTCGCCGCGGCCTACTGTTCACCTTCGATGCAGACATCGCCGATACAATGAGGCATTTCGTCTTGAATAATACTGATTTGCATTTTTCGCCATCGATTTTCCCTCTAATCGTTCCTGTTTTTCGTAACTTGCGATCCCGACAAGAAGCCCCTCGCGGACGTTTTGGTTTATTATAATAATAAACCATTGTAATCACCCGGGAGAAATTTTTTTTACCTCCTCAAAATTCGATGATTTATGTTTCAAGGCACGAAAAATCCGAATATCCAATAAAAAAAATTCTGTCCGTCCGCAGTACGCCAACACTTTTCCGGCTATATTCTTGAAATTTTCTCCAAAAATCAATCTCAGTCGCACAACAGCCCAATTCTTGAACCACATTGCTAGCTCAACATTAAGGGAATTTTTGGAGGTTTTGAGAGGGAGAAAATACGCATTTTCCAACGTTTTCCAGAAAAAGGTGTAATCTATATCTATAGATTTTTGGACGTTGAATCGAATGAGACCATCGAGGGGTCGATAGCTTTATTCGTTCTCGAGTTATCGCCGCTTTTGTGATGAACTTGGGAGATTTCCAGAAATTTGGCATAAGGTTATAACTCGAGAGTTTTTGGATCTGTAAAAATCGTTCTATACTCGTTGGAATGCTTATGAAAAACCTTCAATAATACCGTAATTTGGTGTGGTGCGTTGTCATGTGCGAAATGTCAAGATAATCTATGATAAAGAGATTCTCAGTCAGGTGTTGAGAATTTGAATTTTATTAAAAAAATGAACTTAATCTCTCTGGTAGGAGAATTCCTTCGTCTTTCCTTGCGTGTGACGGATTATGCGGTACAAAATCAGTCGCTGGAGACAGCCAACCTTCACAAACACGCAATCATGATGATCGAAAGGAAATTATCCCTATCCGCTTATCAAAGGGAAAGAACTTATTGCCAGCTGACAATTACACAGAGTTTAGTTCAAAATTGCCTATGCTTCAATTACAATTTAGGTAGACCGTGTTTTCTACCCATAGCAAACTGTCATAGCCTTTTATTGACAAGGAACTAGTGTCCTTGGCCAAAATGATACCTAGCAACTAATTTTGGCCTGCTATCAACAATATTCGTACAAAATCCGCTATATAATTTCCATTCAATTTGAAGTAGAGTTGACAAAGATTTGAACGAGAGAGCTCTCGATTTTATGCGGCATTTCATACGTAGATTTATAAGTACTAACAGCGAACGGACGGAATTTTTATTTACGAACTCTTACGTTTTTTCTCGAAAAATCAAAATAATAAAAAAAAATCGGGCGTTCGCAAGGAAGATTTGGTCATACTATAGATGGAAACGTTCACAGCTGCAAATTGCAAATGGCAGTTAGGAGATGTTGGTAGATATCTTCTCAATAGGCGCTTAATGAATCAATTATTTATTCCGCTCCGGAATTAGCACCGTTTCTCAACCCCCATTGGTTTTCCAAGTTGTATCACAACGGAAGACATCCAAAGATTAGGGAAAGATAAGTATCATTCTATTATAATTGATGGGAGTCTGTTACATCATGGTTCGGCAGAAGGGAATTGCAGCCGAAACGCGAAACCTTGCAGGCCTGGTTGCATTTTGTCCGGCTCCCACGAGTTACAACAGATAAAATCCAGCCGCTTGTGACCTCAGCATGAATAAACTTTTTCAAGCCCGCTCCATGGCACACTAACCGAGAGACCGACTTTTTCCCTCGCGTATCATAATATACGCGGATCAATGAAACTTTCCAACGGTTTCAACATCGTACGGAATTTACAAAGAAAATAATAAACGCTTTCCGCTTTATTCGGTCTTCTAAAAGTTGTAAATCGGTCGAACAGCCTTCAAAGAAGTTTTCTCGTCTTTAAGGCTCTTCGTTAAGATTTCAGCTCGGTAATCGACTGGAAATGTCCAAATGCGAAATTCGATCATAGAAGAGTCACCGAATGGCGTAAAAGGAGTGTGAGAGAAGTTTAAGCAGCTCTTCTGAAACTAAAAACTGGGAAAGAGGCTTCAACTTTCCATCGGCGTCATATTTATCGTCTACAGAAAAATTAAAATTAGAAGTTGGAGAATCGTACCAAAAACAACTACTACAAAAGCTAAAAGAGAATTTCCCACGTCAGAAAAAAGGTGACCATAGATTTCGCCGTAATTACAGAATTGCAAGGGCAGACAAGTATAACCAATGATGGAATCGAGGGTCTCAGTCAAAGTTGGTACAATACTAAAATACTAGTCAGGAGACCGAAAAACGAAAAGTTCCACATAGCAAAAGTGCGGGCCTAGCGATAAAATAAATGCTCTTTGAAATTGATCATTTTTACTGCAAATAACGCGGACTTAAGGTGCGTAACAATAATGATAAAATGAAGCGCCCTAACAAAAATTTCCAAGATTTAGAGCGTTTTAATATATTGATTTTCGCGGTAAAAATCGAAATACAAAATACGCACCACGGAAATAGCGAAAAAAGCTCATAGCGTGGAAGTTCGGTGTGTGAGCTAAACGATAAAAATCGATTCGAGGACTTCGCCCTTAATCACTAATATCTTTCGCCCTTAATCACTAATATCTTTGTCGGTAGAAACGTTCACAAGAGTTTGGGTTACGTTTGAGGTACAAGTGGAACGTCTTTCCAAACCATTATGGAAACAAAGGAATAATAAACCGGTGTAAAATAATTTGCCGCGTTTTTATTGGATGTTGGGATTTTACATGCCTTAAAATGTAAAACATCAAGTTTTGAAGGGGGTTATAATTTTTTTTTTTCTTGGGCGATTACAATGGTTTTATTGAACTGTATACCAAAAAGTGGCATGCAAAGTAAACAATGTCTAGATTTTGACCTCTTGAACTAGGTTTTCGGACGGGAAAAACCGAGTGTCGTTAATTAATGGACAGTTCCTCAATTCTGCAGGTTGAGGGGGAGAATAACGAGACGACCTCTTCTCCATTTTTCTTCTTTTTATTACGCCGAGTACTTTCGCCCGTTCGGGCTTCTTCAGGGCAAGGGGGACCAAGGGTACCTATGGCCCTATGGAAGAAGCCCGAACGGGCGAAAGTACTCGGCGTAATAAAAAGAAGAAAAATGGAGAAGAGGTCGTCTCGTTATTCTCCCCCTCAACCTGCAGAAAGAAGTAATACGACCACCTGGAGAAGGAAAAGTTCCTCAATTAAAAAAATGACGAGAGTAGCGATCTTGATGAACACACGGGTTTTGAGCGAAATCCCAGTTCTTTAAAATAAACCCAGCTCGCGAGGTCCATCAGAGCTGGCTTTCCTTGTGGGGAAACCCGAGATACAGTCGCCTCATTATCTTCGCCAATTTCCTTGACCCCGTATACTTGATGCGATCGTCCTTGTTATCTGAGAGTGCAGGATACAACTAGTAATTTGCATTTCCGAAAATCGACTGCATTCACTGTGGTGTAGATTTCCACATTCTACGAAGAATTATTCAGTAGATAGCATGAGTACTGCTTCGAGTTGAAGTAGTTAGGTAGATTGTGTTCATTAGTATAATAAAAGTGAATGTGATAATTGCCAGTAAGCTAAAATGCCAAATGAACATTAACAAATTCTTAAATAAATGAACAAAATAATAGGGAGTTTTAGATTTCACCGGCGTTTTTCCTAGGTGGCCGTAGGGAGTTTTGGTGACTTTGTAAAATTATAGGTCTCTAATGGTAGATTTCACAAAAAAAAAAAAAAAAAAAAAAAAAAAAAAAAAAAAAAAAAATGAGTTGGGGTTAGCCTCAGAGTTAGCTGTACAGGCAATGCCAACAACCAATGTTACTAAATTTCTAACCCCCCCTAAAAATGTGATGTTTTAATATAGCATCCGAATATTCAATAAAAATATTTCTGTCCGTCCGCCTTACGTCGTCAACACTTTTTTGACGAAACTATGAAAGCTAAATTCATGAAATTCTCACCAAAGATCAATCTTGGCCTGACAATGACTCAATTCTTTAGTCAAATCGCTACCTCAATTTTAAGGGTATTTTTGAGAGGTTTTGAAGGAGAGAAAATTCTTATTTTCCAACGTTTTCCAGAAAAAGGTGTATTTGGTATCAATTTCCATAGATTTTTCGAATTTGGCTTTTATAATTTCGTCAGAAACGTTTTGAAGGCTTGCGGCCGACGGACAGAATTTTTTTTTTTTGTACGTTGGGAACGTAAAACATCAATTTTTGAGGGGGAAGGTAGAAAACATATTTTCTGGAGTGATCACATTGGTGTACCATTGAATAATAAACCAAAATTGGCCGCTATCTCGTTGCCTGACCTACAGACCCAATTGGCTCCGATTCACCTTCAATCGATTTTGCAAAATGAATTTCTTCAGCCGCTGGAGCGATTTGAAAGGATCGGTTTCTCGGCGTCTGTAAAACAACACGATTAGTGAAAGCTGGTTCGAAATGGCCTCGACTCTGCAATAGTGAGTTCTGAAGGATGGCAAGCATAATGAAATGAGATCACACTGCGAATATAATTGACGCTATTCTTACGTACATTCATGTAAGCTGTATTTTTCTCATGATGGTTGCATTGGCGACAGAGCGCTTTCGTCTTGATGAGCCTCTTAACAGATATTTAGGGCCACATACCGAATTTCCGAGATATCCAAAGTATTTTTGTACTAAAAATGTTTAAGGGCCACAAAAATAAATATTGTTATTTGAACGCTGGAGGTCTAGTAGATGACGTTCGATTTTTGGTTTATTATTCAATAATAAACCATTGTAATCGCCCAAGAAAAAAAATTGTATAACCCCCTCAAAATTTTATGTTTTACGTTTCAAGGCATGTAGAATCCGAATATGCAATAAAAAAAAAATTCTGTCCGTCCGCCGTACGCCGTTAGCAGCTAGCAGTTTTCCGGCCAAAGTGTAATAGCTAAATACTTGAAATTTTCACCAAAAATCAATCTCGGTCCTACGACGGCCCAACTCTTGAACCAACTAGCTAGCTCAATGTTAAATGTATTTTTTTGGGGGTTTTGAGGGGGAGAAAATTCATATTTTTCAGGGTTTTTATTAAAAATGTGTATTTGGTATCAGATTTTTGTACGCTGAATCGAATGAGACCATCGCGGGGTCGATAGCTTTATTGGTTCTCGAGTTATCGCAGCTTTTGTGCCGAATTTGGGAGATTTTCAGAAATTTGACACGAGGGTATAACTCGAGAGTTCTTGGAGCTATAAAAATCGTTCTATACTCATTGGAATGGTCGTCAAACTCTCTTCCAGCTGTAGGGTACGACAAAAAAGACAAAAAATAAGACAAAAAATAAGACAAAACAAGACAAAAAATTTAGCTTTTAATTAGGAAGTTAAGAAAAATAAAAATGTTTACAATTACAATAGTCGATGTTGAAATTACAGTTTACCAACGTTGCGGCCGTTGCATGATTTCTTGATTTTTCAATTGGTTATACCTTTTACCGAAACTTGGAAGTACTGTGTTATCTTTGCAAACCACTGTTTTAAGATTAGGAGCGTACTACAGTATATAATACTTATCGTGATGTTGGATAAAAAATACCATACTAAGAAACACATTCTGACCAAATTCCTATCAGTTGTCAAAAAGGAAATTCGTTGTTGAGATTGAGAGGGAGAAAACCAGCCTGCCAAGCGCTTTCGCCCCTTCGGGGATACCTTGTAATGGCACTAAGAAGCCCTGATGATGCCCGAAGGGGCGAAAATGCTTGGCATGCTAATAATAAAAAACAAGAGAACAAGTCGCCATGATTTTCTCCCCCTCAACCCCAACAACGAAGAATAATCGATGCGACAAAATAACAAGGAAAAAAAGAAGAAAAAAAATTGTTGAAAAAAATTTTAATGGGAAAAAAACTTTTCAGTTTTTCAATAAATGCCAGTGAACACATAATGAGAACGTTGATCTCGATGCGGAATCCGGGTTTTAGCGACGACAAGGCGCCAGATTATCCGTTAGAAGACGTTCGACAACGGTTCAAGGCGAACGCCTTCCTAGGTCAATGAAATCTCAAGTTATGAATGCGAGAATCGCTTTATATTTTCATAGTAGTGACATTTGTGCGAGATATTGTAAATATTATGCGGTTGCAAGCGCAGTATTGCGTCGTTAATGTGTTTTCTTCCATCGGGGAGCGGACCTTGGACGGAGTCCACTCGGCGTCAGCTTTTGACACGATCGAGCACGAGAAATCACGCCAAAGAATCGCCACAAGAAACGCCCAGAAGATAATATGATATGAACGGGAGAATATAAAAATAAATAGAACGCGATTATTCCGTCGATTATAGGTCTCCGAGAGATTATTTAGTTGGTGATGAAATTCTACAGCGAATAATAGTCAGAAAATTACCATTTGCACTTCCGCGTTTACAAAATACACTTTCCACAGGCCGTTCGAATCGATGAAGTATTGTAATCGGTGTAGACGATGTATAATTTTTTGTCGGTTGGTCACACACCGTACTTCCGAATTATTCCTATTTTTAGCTTCATTTCCCCCTTTTTCGGAGGTGGGGAGAGGGCTAGGAATTTGATAAAATTGTCAATGGTCATGTTTGAACGAGAGGGCCAGATGACAGTGCAATAGTGAAAAGGCCAACCAATGTGTTATTTAGTTATTTATTGAACAACGCTGTCCTTATTGATGAGCAGGGTTTTACGTACGTATTGACTGCCAATGGACCGATTCCCTTTCAACCCTCAAAGAATAATAGTTAAGTGTTTCCATCGCCAAGGTAGTAAAAAAACAAAGTATGTATCGTTCAAAAGCGATTTATAACGTATTTTTATTATCTCTTCTAAATCTTCTACTAGAAACCTCGAGGTACTCATAACATGAAATTTCAAAACCGCATAAGTTATATTGTAAAATGTTAGGTAATCGTCGTCGAATCCTCAAATGGCGTGGTTAGAGCAAACAATGATCCGTTTTGTGAAGGCATGCCGAAAGAACAATAATTCCATATCAAATAAATCGAAGCTTTGCTTTATCAAGGAATTTGAAACTTCAATAACGTGGAACGGATTATCGGAAAAGCTCAGCCTATAATACAAAAGCGACTTTTAACGTGTCAAATTTTGACGGACGATAATGGCTAATAGCATTACGCTGTGTGACCACTTGAGTTCCGAATAAAATCAATATCACGGCGAGACGATTACGGTAAAATCGCGTCATAATTTGTAGCGTTAGCGCTTTTGCGATAAACTCGTGGGATTATACTAAAAAAATAAAAAAAAAATAAATACTTAACAAGTAATTTAAAAAAAATACTAGCGATTAATTGTTAATAAACAACTTCGGAAGAGTTTCCTTTTCGAGTTTTTGAACGGTCAAACAACTTAAAGTGAATCATCTCTCAAAAATGTACGTTTCCATTTGGCTAAATTTCGCTTTATTGAAAAACCTGCTAAACTGTAGCCTTACTATTTTTATTTAAGTAAGTAAATGGAAGTTGAGTTTTTTTTTTTTTTTTTTAGTGCTCTCAAGAATTTATAACGCATTTTTATTATGAGTAAAAAATGTTCATCCCCGTGGAAAAAACAAACGAGTTCAATAAAAGTTTTTTAAAATTTTTTTTTATTATTAAAAGTTGTTAGACAAACCTAACCAAGTGAACATGAAAAATTAGATATTATTTGGATTTAGGATAACACATAGTACTTCCATAATGAATGAATGCAAAAGCCGCGAAAATCAATGAATTACATGACCCCAAACGCATCACACAACTAACGTCCGTGTTTTCATTCTTTTATTACGAGTCTACAAGAACCTCTTTAGTTAATAATGTATTCCCATTTAACACTCAACTGCGAACACATTTCACGAATTTGAAGCTTATCTTTAGGTCAATAATTCGATAATTAATATTGAAAATACTTGTCGAAATTGATCATAAGGGAACACTCGGGATAAAAATTCGAAGGCCCTCGATTCGAATTTCATGTTCTCCGATGGTGGCGAGGGGAAAAGTCGGAAGTAATTTGCGCGATCAGAGAACAGCTCAAACAAGGAACCGCTCACTCGAGTGAGTTAGTGACTTGGCATTGCCACGGGAAGCAATTATATTTCTATACATGGATGAGAAAACTTCAAGGAAGCGCGCGAAATTGAGATTTTACTCATTGTTCGACTCGTTTAAGAAGCGCTGTTCGGAAAAATACGTGCTCGAATTTAAATAAGTCGATGATCCCGTTTTCGCTTAAAGAGGCAAAAAGTCTTTGATAATTATTCAAAAAAAAGTGAGCCATCGCCTGATGACTAAACACTTTTGAATAAATCACAATAAAAAACGAGGATGACTTAGTCAAATACCAGTTGGCAAATTCGAGGATTTTCCGCGCAAATAATGTACTGCAAACCGAGAGGTTGACTCCGGGACGAGCCCGTTGTTTGTTAATAGAATCCGCAAGTCAACAACATTTATTAGAAAAACCACCAACGTCAGCCTAGGATAGTAAAGTCTTTTATGAGCAACTCATGACTTCGCCTTATCGCTTAAGGGTATAATTATTGAAAATACAACTATATAAATATATATCATGGTCTCCTATACTATGTTTCAATGTTTCAGGCGGCAGACTCCCCGAGTTTATGTTCCCTTAGGGCAGTAGTCGGCATTTTTTCCCCTTGAAGTGGCAATTTTTCCTCATTCTTACGATTTCATAAAAGAGGAAAATTCTTCCTTAATGTTACGGTTTTTTCGTGGGGCGCACCCCCTCCCGTTTTATGAATGTTAGTCCTCCAAAAGTTTTTATCTGAATAATGTGAGAATACAACGGATAAATAATTTTAACTGCTTTCCTGAATATTTTAATCAAGCTTAGTTCTAGTTAAAATTGAACAAAAAAATTATTTAATTTAATATAAACTAAAAACAGAGAAATCTTTATTCCAATCCAAATCATAAATTTATATCCGCCGATTGCACCCGTATGAACCGACCCAATTTCGAATTTTAGGACATCATTCGAGTTAGAATTGGATGTACATTAATTCGCCTGATACTGCGCTTTTAGCTAGAATCTTCTTTTTAGAAGTTACGAACAAAAAACTGAAAACAGAAGAATTTCGAGTTTTTTGGCTCTCATCGGCTCAACACTGCCTCGATGGTGCTCCTAAATATAATCTATCTATATAATCTAATCAGCAGCAACAAAAGGCTTATTTCTGAGTATGAAAAATCATTGAAGGCTCATGGTCCTAAATTTAGTCCAATTGGGTCAGCTAATGAAGCCTGATTTTGCACAGTTAGGTTACAAGAAATTATTCATCAATTTACACTGTAATGCTGACCTGCCACTGAATACTTTAGGTAAAGATAGCAAATGCAGGCTAACAATTAAAAATTATAGGTTGAATGACTCAGGCAAACAGAGAATAGAAGAATACGATGATCTCAGAAGCAACTTTGTTCCAAAGAAATCAGATAAGGCACATTTATGTTAAACACGTGTACAGTTCGTAAACACTCGAAGAAATGTTGATGAGCACGAATTTTCGCCCACAGGACGCTTATCAAATGGGGACAGATTTGATGCTGCTTTGCTCATGGACTATCTTCAAAGCTGGTAAAATAGCATTTTCAAACTTCACAAGAGATATTCTTTGAGATTATTATTTTCCTTGAGTTGTATCTAAAATTTGCTTCATATACCCCAAGTTTACCGTTTTTTTTTTTTTTTTTTTTTCGAAAATTTTGGAAGCTACGCGAATTATACTTTAGGTACTTAGAAATTGAATTCTCCAAAAAATAGATCCTACGTTTCAACTCCGGAATATTATTACTTTTTAAGTCTGGGTAACATTCTGCTAATTTCAGACACTAGGTACAAGAAACCTAATAACGGAAGGAAATAATCAATTCTTGAACCACACTTTCCTCATTCCTTATTTCTATTGCGATCGTAGTCTTTTTTATTAGTTATGTAACCGAATTATTCAGCTTGGGCTTCGCCTTTAATTTTTTAAAAATTAATTTTATGAGTTTTTGGAAAAACGGAATCACGGTCCAACGATGCGGTTTGACACATTCGCGGTATTCAAAAGCTAAATTTTCCGCACATGTGCAATTCGAAAACGGAAAAGCTGTCGGTCGTCCGTTTATTGTGTCGTCTTGTCTCGTCTCTTCCGTAGTCGATGTTTTAAGTGATTATGACCTCTCATCTTTTACTTCTAACTAACAGTTTTAGAAGTATTTTTTCGACCCGCAGACAATCTCGGCCTTCCACTTCTAACGTCCAGATTTTTTGGTTGGATTAGAATCTACTGATCGCCATTTCGTCCGTCGTCTCCCAACTGAATTATTTTACTCTCCAGTGTGACATTTGGATGCACAGATGCGACGTTGCCGGTGATATAGGAATGCGCCAGCGCAAACCGATTTTATTTATATTAAAGACAATTTTTCTTCGTAATATTATCGGTAACTTATTGATTTATTTATTTCATTTCGTTCGATACGTTTGAAAGAAAAGCAAATTGAAGTTCGCAAATTTTATTATTTTTTATATTTTATTTTTATTTTTTCTGTGCGGTTGGCTAATAAAATGTTAATTTATTTCACCCTACTCCTTATCCCCGCAAAGCAGTATTTTTTCCATAGTTAAGAGGAATATTCAAACTTACCGATGTTCATTTTATGCAAGAACATTATGACATTTGAGTTTCTTTCGCTAATTGAACTGGCTCGCTATTAAATCTCTAACAATATTAGCAGACGAAGGCTTTCTTGGAAACGCTCAAACCTAATAACCGGCACAACGGTCGGTTCATGGAACCGTCGTGAGAGGAGACAGACGATCTTGGGAACAAAATGAAAAACAGCTCCGGGCGAACATCTGGCATCACGAGGAACGAAGGGGAAGCGAGTACAAGCTGGCGGACGAGACGTTGGTAACCGGATTCTGACTCATCCCCTGTACATAAGTCTTGAATCGATATCTATGAAACTATAAGGAGAGAAGCACATTATGGTTTGAAATCGTGTGGTCTATTGGTTTGATATACAATAACAAACATTGTAATTGCTCAGGAAATTTTCTTCTCAAATTAAAAAAAACGCTGCAGATGATTGTACAGTGGTTTATTATTCCTTTGCATCGATTATGATTTAAGAATAATCCATTTTTGTGATAACGCTATTGAGAAAATTTGTGAATGTTTCCACCTAACGACAGATTGGTAACTATAAGGAAAACTCCGTAGCAACTATAATAATTTTAATTAATTTTATTTTTCCTAATTTTCAAATTAAAAATTAAACTATTTTTCTAAATACAACTTTAGAGAGTGTTTGACGAGCATTCCAACGAGTTGGAACGATTTTCATAGATCCAGAATTCTCGAGTTATACCACAGTTATGGGAAATTTCTGAAAATCGCCAAAAATTCTACACGAAAGCTGCGAATACTCGAGAACGAATAAAGCTATCGAATCCGCCCCGGTCTCTTTCGATTCAGCGTCAAAGATTTATTGAATTTGAAGAAAACATCACCGTTTTCAGAATAGCGTTGGAAAATACGAATTCGCTCTTTCTTAAAACCCCCCAAAAAAAACCCTGAAAACTAAGTTAGCAATTAGGTTAAAGGATCGAGCCATCGTCGAACCATTATTGATTTGTGGAGACAATTTCAAGAATTTAGCTTTTATAGTTCGTCAGAAAAGTGTCGACGACATACAGACGGAAAGAATTTTATTTATTGGACGTTTAGATGATTAGATGAAGCTCAAACATAACATCTTGATGGCGAATAGAAATTTTATTTTATTTTTTATTTTTGGGCCATAAAAATGTACAATAAACCATAGTTGTTTATTATTGAAGACGAACCAAAACGAATCGACTGGGCAAAATCGACAAAAAAAAGGCCGTGGAGGTCCATCGGGATGATTGGCAATATTAAAGGTATCATCAGACAGTAACTGGTATTTTCAGAATAATATAGAGAATGAAAAAAAAAGAAAGTGGTATTTTCTCTCGACATTTTTTTCTCATGTCATTTTTTTTGAGCTTGAAAACGAGTCGCACCAAATGGTTGGTGTATTTTTTGTTCAACCGGTTTTCCTTTGACATTTCATTCCTCGGCGAATCCCCTCCCGTTTTCACCCCTGAAGGCGAGCTACGATTTCCGAAGAACTATAACTTGTTTCCACCTTGATTTCCCTCTACGTGATTTTCCTTGGCCGTTTCCACGCGCCGTGATTTTCCAAGGGAAAGAGCGTGCAAGTATAATAGCCAACAAATAGCACGCTTGTTCGATATTTTCCCATAAACGATGCCGACCAGCATCTCTTGCCTTCCATCATAATAAACTAGAACGGCCCGACGCGACTGTCTCTTGAGACGGAACAATCAAAAAACGACCCTGCTTCCCATTCAGACCAATCGTTACCAATCAAGAATCTATGAAATGAAATGGTCCGGGTGAATTCATTTACGTTTAAGAACAGTTCGCCCCAAAAGTGGCACGATGGCCGATATGCGTCGAGAGTGGAGTGTCCACTCGTTGATGAAAGACGTCGGGAAACGATTCGATTTAATGTAGAATTCGGCACTGCTTCCTTGCCCATTTCTAATCTAAGAAGCGAAGCTCGCCGAATCGCTCATCCGATGTGCTGATTTTATCCTTATTATTTTTTATTTTTATTTTTTTATTATTATTATTTTTTTTAAATAGAAACTAACTATTTTTACTCTCAGTTGTCCCTCCATGAATTCTGCATTGGGTTGAAAAATACCTAATTTACCTATACAGCCCAAACGAAGCCTGAAGAGGCGAAAGTGTTCGATTATCGGAAAATTGTGACGAACGAGTCGCATTTAATCGATCAAAACCGAGATCGAAATTAGCAGGATTTCCGAGTACCTATTTATTGACTTATACATTGCTCACTATGTTTTACATTATTTTTGCTTTTTGGATTTTTACTCAAAGGCTTTCGTAAGAAAAGCCTTTGAAACAAGCAAAACGCAGTACGTCTGTCGACCTTTTAGTCAACCAAAAGCACTCATTCTATTCCCGTTCGTTTCAGCCGTTCTGAAAATAGTCACCCAAGATAAATTCAGCTTAGACGACTCAGATTATTCTTGGTTCCCCTCGAGACAAGATAAAGAGACTGCCAAACGCATTTGTGAGACGCGAAGTCTTGGTTCGCTGTCCATTAGTTGATAAGACGAAGCATTCAGAGAAAGTATTGAACTCGAGGAGCTGAGGGATTTTGTCATGAAAGGGAAAGCAAACATCAAATATGTGTGTCGATAATAAATTTATAAATATACCGATTAATATCTATAAAAACCTATTGATTGAAAAATAATCATAAATGCTTCTTTTATGATCCTTTATTTCAAAGGAGTTTTATGTTCCTTTTTTCAAACGCATCAGGAAGAATCTCCGTCCAAAAATGAATATTTAACTTGAATATAATTAAATCAAATTAATAACAATTTTAAGAAGAGACACGACATCAAAATATTTACGTATAGAAATCTAGCATACCTGGCATGGAAATTCCAACACCAACATACGCATGCCTTGTGAAGGTTTTTGCCGTAAAAATGCGGACTTTCTAAACCGATTTTAGGATATTTTATTAGAAAAGACTGTCGAGAAAAAAAACGCTGCAAATGATTGTACAGTGGTTAATTATTCTTTCGCTTCAATACTGATTTAAGAAGACTATCCATTTGTGATTGTAAAAATTCCGAACATTTGTGAACGTTCCCACCGAAAAAAACAGATTGGTAACTATCGGGGAAAATTCCGTAGCAACTATTGTGACTTTAATCATTTTTATTTTTTTTAATTTCCTAATTAGAGCTACATTTTTCGCCCTACCTACAGCTGGAGAGAGTGTTTGACGACCATTCCAATGAGTATAGAACGATTTTTATAGCTCGAAGAACTCTCGAGGTATACCCTCACGTAAAATTCTTGAATGAAAGATGGATACTTAAATTATAGTCTTCTTAAATTATTATTGAAGCGAAGGAATAATAAATTTAAAAAATAATAAAATTATTTGCAGCGTGTTTTTTTTTATTGGATATTCGGGTTCTACATGCCTTGAAACGTAAAACATCAAATTTTGAGGGTGGTTAGAAAAATTTTTCTTCTAGGGCGATCACAATGGTTTATTATATAATAAACCAAAAACAAAGTAAAACCGGATATACGCTACTAATAACGATTTACTGAGAATGCTGAGTAGAGAAAAATAAAATAATATCGATATAAAGCAGAAAAATGCTTCGTTCAGGGATAACTTAACTATTCGATTCTGCACCTTTCGCTTTATTGAGATAACCGTTCCAGTAATAGCGTGTCTAGACGTCGGTTTCAGCAGTCTGGGTATCATCTTTCGTCGTCTACTCGGTAATATCATTTCGAGAAGGGCTAACAGACGTCTGGACTGAAAAGATGCTGCACCGGCAGGAGACGTTTCACCGGGGGTTTTATTTCTGACCGTTCTCAACCCGATATTTCCGCTCTTCGAACCGGCGAATAAGTACGAGAGTTAGAATAAGTACGAAAAGTGAGCTATTTTAGGTTCACCGGGGAGAATGACTTCTAACTCGGACCATGTTGGAATTTGGAACATAAATGAAACACTAAGGTCAAATTACCGCTATTCGATAAACTCGTGAGGCTAGTTTTGGGCGGAAATTTAATATAGGAGCATCAATTTCAGCCGGTTCCTACCACTACTCGAACAGCTTCGCCAAAGTCCGCCTAATTTACTTGCGAACCCTGCTTTTGGCGTATTATTCAATGATAAGCCGTTAGAATGGGAAAAAAATTTCTAACCCTCTTCGAAATTTGACATTTCACATTTCAAGGCATCCGATTAAAAAAATTAGGTCCCTCCGCTGTCAGCTTTTATCTGAGGAAAGTATAAATGTTAATTTTGGAATTTTCACCAATAATCAATCTCGGTCTGACAATGGCTCAATCATTAACCAATTCGTTTTGTAAGAATAGAGATTTTTTAATATTATTATTAATACCAACTTATAAAGTTCTTCTACTTATTTTTATTATTTATTTTTTCCTATTCTTAAGATGAGTCCACAACACAGGGCATTAATTGGTTTGCACATTAATTTTCACGAATAGATTCTTCTTTTACTCTTCTCTCCAAATAGCAGAAGTTAAGGCTTCATAGGCGACCGTTATCAAACTAATGTGAAAATGGCGTGCGATCGATTGGTCAACCTCTTGGCGGAACCTTGAACTTGGAAAATGTCGATACTAATCATCGATGCATATTAGATAAAGAAAGGTCTCGACAGGAAATCGAGCGAGGACTAGAGTAGGTATTAGTAATGTATAAACTCAAACCTTCCAACGCTTAAAAAAAAAAAAAAAAAAAAAAAAAAAAAAAAAAAAAAAAAACCATGACAACAATAAGGAAAACCAACAAGTTTACTAACAGAAGGAAGAAAGTTGATCGAAAGCAAATGTCAAATAAATAATTCCTGAAAGGCGAACCTAATCTGAATTTCATGAGATGCTTTTGCCTGAACATTTTCAAGGCGATCAATTCCTTTGAAGAGAAGCCTTGGGCAAAAGGAATCCGTCAATGCGTTTTTTCACGTCAGATCAAATAAGTAGCGTGTGAATATTTTACTGACACAAAATTATCCAGTAAAGAGCTTTTCACGCTCGCAATTTTCCGTTCAAACGCTTTTTCATTTTAGAAAAATCTACCTACATTATTAATATTTCCACTGATTTGAAATAGTTTTATTATTTCACCGTGAAAACCCCATTTCAAAAAAGAAACGAGCGTTTCTCAATATTATATCGACCGATTCTCAAGTACCAAACAGATTCTGATTCGCGGTTTATTTTCGCACTAATGTAATACCTGAGTGTCGATGCAATTACTCTATAATTAACGACGAACGAATGAGGCGCAATTTGAATTCCGTGCAGTGCAAGGTGATTATTTTCAGAAAAATGTAACTCTCATTACCATTGATCGACAGTATTGTCTCAAGTGCTGATTCGTTCTAATTAACAATAGAAATCAATCTCCAATTTTCGCAATCCGCATTTCAGACAAGAATTTTGTATCTGATAGAACTCTAATTATTTTAGCTGATTTGCCAGCAATAGGCGATCAGGAAATATTTTCAAATTGCCTATTCGATATAGAAAAAGGTGTTTTCTTATGTAATCAGATTTCCTTCTGTGTTGAAGAATAGGTGCAAAGTAGAATAATATAATGACCTGCAAATCCGACCAGGGTCGGTAAAAATGAAGGAAAAAATCCTACTAACTGGTTTATTGCTTGTCGACAGCACACGTGCTGCGATAGAGCAGTTTTCTGCACGGGAGGAGTTCTTGGAACGCGTTCAACTGCTGATGCGACCTATTTCGCATCGCTTGAGAACGCGACAATTAGCAAAACGCAGATTTCAGTCTGATTCAGTTTTTTCTTTTCAGTTGTGTTTTATTTTTTTAAACGCAGCTATAAATTACTACGTCGTCAGTATTATATTAAAGAAACGGCATAATTTTATTCTAGTCATATTTTTTAAAATAAATATTTGCCAATTAAATTGGCAGACGTGGCCTATGGAATCGTACAAGACGTGAAAGTACGGTAGTACCTGGCAATAACTTATTTTTTTACGAGGAAATACACTGAGTCCCATGAATACAAAAGCAATTCGAGGAAAAAAAATTCAAGGAAGAACGTCTCATATTTTATTTTTATTTTGATCTTTAAAAATCTTTTTTCAGCCAACGTTAAATTAAAATCATCGACAGGATAAAATGAAATCTACGTGCTCGACTGCAGAGTAGATGCGCTTGAGTCTGAGCAAGTATTGTACAGTGGTTATTAATTCCTTATAACCAACTTTTCCTATTTCAGCAGACAGAAGATTTTTTTTTAAAGCTGTAAAATCCTCCGAGGTGAAAGCTCCTGCATTGCACTAATCACCGTGAAAATTATTTGAACTGACGAGATTCAAAGTTGAAAAGTTAGATTGCAAAGAGATAATGCTTTGCAAAATATTTTGTAATATTTTGTAAGTATTTCGTACGTTTTTTGCAGAGTTGGAAAGTAAACAGGTTCACTTTTCGAAAAATCATTGTTCAGAAACAATCCTCACTGCTTTGCGAAAAATTTTCCACGCTCTGCAACTCCGCACTTTTCAAAACTAACATAAAACAGAGCAGCTAAGTTGAAAAGGGGAGCGAGGAGTGAAAAGTAGACCATTCTTCAAAAAGCGGAAAATTAGTCTTGAATGGTTTCAAAAACCCGAATCACTTTTCAGATTTCTCAGCTTGAAGAGTTGAAAAGCATTTCCAAAGAATGGGACTCTGGGATTTTTCAATTCAGAAAATTACTAATAAAACTGGGAACCTTCACTACGTAAAATAAAGAACGCTTACAATTGCTTCGACCGCGTCGCATAATGGAGCCAGAAAACGAACACGGAACTGAACGAAAACGAAATAAATAAAAACCTAGAACGAACACGACTCAAAGCCGTATTCGGAATCGAAACCGGAAACGCCAGCCGCACATACTAATACGTCGGATTTTTATTTGTATGGAAGGCAGAAGAGTATTCTCTTGGCTTGAATTCTACGATTGTAAAAGAGATATTGCGCAATTGCGTGAGAGACAATTTTCAAACAGTATAAGCAGACATTTTATTTGAGTGCCATGGAAATATTGTGTGTTATCGAAAAATACCGAGTGTGTCGCTAACGGCTGATTTGGCAAAATTATTTTTAAAAACGCTACAAAGTGGTTAATACAGTGGTTAATTCTTCCTTCGATTCAATCCATTTCTATCAATTTGTGATAATCAAGTCAATTTGAGATAGTAATCATTCCGAACATTTGTGAACGTTCCCACCGAAAAACATATTGGTAACTTTGGGGGGAAAATACTGTAAATTGCAAATTTTGCCATTTTTGCAACTATTGTAAATTTGCAATTATTGTAATTTTATTCATTTTTCCCTCACTTTCAAAATTAATAGATAAATTTTTCGCTTAAAGGTACAGCTGAAGAGACTATTTCAACGAGTATAGAACGATTTTAATAGCTCCAAAAACTCTCGAGTCATACCCTCATGCCAAATTTCGGAAAATCTCCAAGTTCAACACGAAAGCTGCGATAGCTCGGGAACTAATAAAGCTATCGACTCCGCGACAGTCTCATTCGATTCAGCGTTCAAAAGTCTATAGAATTGATACCAAATACACCTTTGTCTGAAAAACATTGGAAAATACGAATTTTTAGCCCCCGGAACACCAAAAATTCGCTTCAATTGAGGTAGCGGTTTGGTAAAAAAAATTGAGCCATCGACAGGCCAAGATTGATTTTTGGTGAAAATGTCGAGAATTTAGCTCCAATAGTTTCGTCAGAAAAGTGTTGACGGCACGACCAGAATTTTTTTATTGGATATTCAGATTCTACCACAGATACAAATTCTACCACATGCCTTGAAACGTGAAACATCAAATTTTGAGGGGGTTAGAACTTTCTTTTTGGTGCTTACAATAGTTTATTATAGATAATAAAAAAAGAAAAAAAAAACCTGTAACACTGTAAAAATAAGATCGCTCGTTCAATGAAATTCTGCACTGGAACTCAAGCATACGATTTCTGTTTTACATCTGTTGTTCGATCAGTTGACTCGCGATGCTAATATAGAACAGAAGCTCCTTCGGCACCAGATGTGATCTTCAGTCACCATCCTGTGGGTCATTGAATTTGCCAACGAATCGGCCATTTGGAATTATATTTAGTAGATGAGCTCAGTGTGAACGAATCGTGTCAGATCAAGCACTACTGTTTAAGAAAATGCGAGTACAGAAAATCTAGCCAATCGGTTTCCTTGGTGACAATTCAAATGTAAACACGTGGAAAGGATTCAAAGGACCCCAATCCAATTTGAAAACTTTTTAGGCAATCGTAAATAGCTATAAGCTAATCCTAGGACAACTGCGGAGATTTACAGAGAAATGAACATTTTTCCGTCGTAAACAAACCTTCTACTCGTTGAGAAAAAGAAGAAAAAAACTAGATAGCTAATATTTATTACTTTCAGAATTCTTGCGAAAGATGATGGCATCTCAGCGTACGCAGCCCTCGTATATTTTGAAATTACTTCGAATTTCCATTTGAATTATATAAGTATTTCGTTCCGTATCTTGAAAGGCAAATTGACTTAACGCGTGGCAACTCGTAAATTCTCACTCAAATCCGGATGAAGCCTGTTCAGATGAGGCGTAGATATTTTTGAGAGATTTGTAAATCGGATTAGGGCGCGAATTTTTCTTGCGATTGTCAAGAGAGAGAGTTTTTTTTTATAACCGATGCTACGCTCGATTATCGATAAATTGCTACAAATCGAAAGCCTTGTTGTAAAAAACGTTGGGTAACGTTTATTTTACCGCTGTTTGAGACAGGTGCTAATCTCGGTACAATAAAATTCGAAGTGTCAGTGCGAATCTTTCTCGAGCAAAGAACTTTCATACTTTTATTTTTCTAATAACAATGTTGGTGAACTAGAGAATCAACTTGTAAAATGAAAGCAAAGAAACTGCTGTGAACTATAACATTTATCTGAAGAGGATGTTCGTTATCAGCTGACGGAATTCCCCTCCAATTTGACGGTTCAGACAGTCCTGAAGGGGTCGTCTGGGCACGATAGCGAAGCTTCCACAATGGGAATGGGAGAGTTTTTTTAGAATTTTTTTTTTTGCTTCAGAAGTGGTGCCTTCTGAACATTAGAGTCGAATAGATGACTATTTGAACTTATCTAAAAGATTTACGTACGAGATTTCGAAACAAAGAGGAAAAAATTGGTCAGTCTACATTTATAAAATTACTTGCTAATAACTAATGAGTTACGCTCAAGTTATGTGTTAATAATGATGTTGAAGGTTGAGGTTGAAGGTTGAGGTTGAAGGTTGAGGTTGAAGGTTGAGGTTGAAGGTTGAGGTTGAAGGTTGAGGTTGAAGGTTGAGGTTGAAGGTTGAGGTTGAAGGTTGAGGTTGAAGGTTGAGGTTGAAGGTTGAGGTTGAAGGTTGAGATTGAAGGTTGACGATGGAAGTTGAGTTGAAATAAAAAAGTATAGCAATATTCGAAGTACATATTTCCTTCAATGTAAAGATTAGTAGGTTAAGCTGCTCGTATGCTTTTATTAAAAGCTTCTGCAATTTCAAGTTAGGTATGAAGGTTTTGAAAACAGCAAGAAAATGAGAAGCTGGCCATTTTCTGATGATGAGGGAACTAGCATGATAAGTATACTTTGTAAGAACATTGTGAGCACCACTTAACATAGTACTTGCAGTACCGCATAAAATAATAAATCATCATACGCTCATGGAAACAGAAGGAATTTGAAGAATATTGCACAGATTTGACTCGAAGATTGAAGTGAAAAATTCTGCAGCCTCCAACATCTTTTACCCAGCGATATTTAAAAAAATATTAATCACGATGAGGTCCAATCGTTGGAGCGGCTGTTTCTTGAACAAACTTCGTCGCCTTTCTGGTTCGAGAGAAGCCATTTTCAAATATCCGGTTGATTCTGGTTAGGCCAGCCGTCCTTCCACCTGGCTACTTCTGAATGCCAATCATGAAAGCAAAAACTACGCCGATGAGCTCATGGCTAAGACACAACTGTTCCCTCGAAGGAATTACCGGGAAACATTGTGAAATCTTCATGCAAAACTGGTACTTCAACGGATGGGAAATACGACCGAATGGTTGGACAATGGGGAATTTTAATAATGAAGAAAAATGAGGAAAATAAAGTTCTGTGAGTCATTGACGGCAAGTTTTTCGTTGGCTTCAAGGCCGAACGATTCGGAATTTCGTTGAAAACTGCTTCTCGAATCTGCCGCGTCGTAAATTCAAGTTGAGCGGGAGTTGATGAGAGTTGTTCTTAATTTTACAGACTCTTATGTCCCGGCTATTTTTTCCCATTATCACGAGTGCTTCTTGATAAGATTACACAGAGCTCTTCCGATTTATGAGAAATTTCATTAATTTTTTGAATTTTACTCTACTTTTGGGTCTACTGTTCCTCCCTGCCCTTAGTTTTTGAGTAACAATCTCACTTACATTATCGGTGTAACATCTGCTCACAAAGGAAACTGAGGCCTTCGTGTAGCCTATTTACTAGTCGAATAAGCATTCCACTATGTAGTGAAACGTTTCCAACACCTTCATTGCCGAGGCGGTGTTTATCCTGGCAGCTGGAACTCTCTCTTTCCGACTATTTACCAACTTAAACCGCGTGGGCGCGAACCGAAAAATAAACACGTCTCTCTGCGATAGGGTTTGAAAGATGCTTTCAAACCTTTCGACGACAAAAAATAAATAAATAATAAATTAAATAAATAAAAAATAAAATTATGAAAAAAAAACACTGCCTGGATAAATATAATTAATTTGCTGTCTAAACCTTCTCAAAGAGTGTGATCTCAGCTATTTACAGCACAGATATGTTGTACGATAAGAAAAAACAGTAACTGCCCGTTCTTTTCGAAATTTAGCAGTTCTCACCCTATTTTTTTTACAATTTGTATAGTTTCTCGAAATGAGAGCGAGTTTGTGACGTTTTCTCTAGCTTAACGACAAGCAACTCGTTACACCGGAGCCAATTTTAGGTCATCTAAAAATCAGTTACGAAGACCAGAGAAGGATAGGAGACGAAGTGTTCACAGATTCCACTAATTTTTAAGCGAGTAACATTGTTCTATCGAGTTCGGCGTTTGAGCCATCGTCGGTAAGAATTTCACAACTCACTAAACTTCTTATAACTACTTTAACTGATAATGGACGAAATCGATAAAACTATATAATTCAGTAAAAAATTGGTGGAATTCGTGGGGGGGAAAAAAAAACTAAGATCATAGTTTTCACATTATTTTTCCACTGCTGAGTAGAATGAGGCCATATCCATCTCAAGAGATTCAACGGTTCCCGTGATGTTGCAGCTTTTCAGAACAATTTTCGAGCTTCTAAAAAGTAGAACACTCGAGTGTTAAACTGGCTATCAGAATAGTTCTTCAATCGAGAGTAATCAACGTTGAGAATGTTTCACCGAGTACAGAGAACGTTGAAGTTAGATAAATACGAAAAAGGCGAACATGATTAGATATTTTAAAAAAAAAAAAAAAAAAAAAAAAAAAAAAAAAAAAAAAACAAGCATGGCCGTCTTACTTAGCTTGCATCGGAACACAGCCACGCAGAACGCATGAAGAGTGAACCTTCATCCTGCTACCGAGGCCATCAGGTAGGCGTATTGTATAATCCGTAAAGTAGACCTTGGATATTCAAACAATACGTCGAGGTTATTTCTGTCAGTCAAGAATTAGATAAACTTATCGCTTCCAACTGTACAATACGATATTCGCATATTCTAGTAACTAATGCACTTAATATTTTTTCCGAATTTCCGTCTATTCCCCTAAAAGGGGACGTATATTGCGAAACCGGAGCAACCTTGAATGACAAATAAAACGTGACACTTGTATGGATTTGGGCTGATCCGATTCGGCTTAACCTGGCGAATAGGGTCATGTTAATTCGAGCTTACGAGCGTCGCATAACATAAACAAAGGCTTCATGTTGTGAAACCTGTTTTTCTTCAGAGCGTTCAAAAACTTGAGCATTCATGGCGTTTCGCAACAAGCGATTCGCATATATTGATCGATTGAGGCTGAAAAACTGTTTGCCATTTTGCTGTGAGGAAATATAGAAAATATATAGAATTACATTACGTTCGAAGGTGGTGTACTGAGAAATGAAAATGTTCATACAATTGAATACAATTGAGGCTATTCGTTCTTCGCGAAATTGTTCAAAGTCAAATATTTTATTGTAATATGAGATTCGATATGCTTAATTTTAGGGGTTGAGGAGCCACTAAAAAACCATACTCAATCTGGGATGCTATCGATGTAGCATGATGGAGGTTTTGAAAAAAGGAAAACTAAATAACGTTCGATTTTTAGAAAGCTAATTCGATGTATTGAAAACTCTACTTTCCGCAGAAGGTCTCAGAGCATCATCATTCGAATCAACGTTGAAAATGACCTAAGTTTCAATCCTCAATTTTTCACACAACAAAAAAGTTTTTTTTTGAGCGATACGTGATTTTTACTCTTGATTTCGATAGTATTATTTTAATCTAAAAGCTGAGTGTAGGAAAGCTCGTCTGAAAAGAAAAAAGGCAAAAATAATAGGCTCTAACTCCAAAAAAGAAATACGTAGATTGCATCCGAAAAAAAATATTTTTACCATACGGAGATGGTCCATTCATCGCTCTTTTCAAATAATAAAACATATGATTGTACTCCCGAAATTAAAGTGTTATCGCGGTATTTGGGTTAAAGACAAAAACACTTTTAAAAAACCCTAATTATAAAAATATCTAAAAAATGAAAAAAAGTGAATTAATTTTTTTTAGAGTGTAGGAGTTTTAGAATACTCGGTCAGTGACATAGGTACCGTTTCGCTTAGAGACTATAATTTATAAAAGAAAAAATATTTTTTTTTTTAAAGCGTTCTTTTTTTAAATTATTTTCTCAAGTTCTCCTCCGTTTTCAGACTTACGTAACTCATTGTTCTTCCACTAGAGAGTTTGATATCAAAGAGGAAAGTTTCCTGTGGCGATTTGTCCCTTTGAGGTAAACGACACCTTTGCGAGCCAACAGCGGAAGACAATGACCTAAGAAGCTGCTGAACCAACTCAACGTGACCACTGGTTGGCCTGACGTCGCCAATAAATAGCGCACAGCGTTCGTTGACCTAAAGCTTGCACCGCGAAATTGTTGCAATCTTCGCAACCCAAACGTCGAAAAATCCGTCCAAAAAATTATTAAGGAAAACGAGCTATTCGAATGGTCATGTAAAAGGAAGACATCAACGTTCAACCTAGTGGTATTTTTACAGATAAAAAATCAGTTTACCTCATTGAAGCGTTTTCAACGAGTGCAGCTGTATAAAATACGACTATTATTCCACGAAATGTATTTCTTCCGTCGAGCAGTTACGTCACGACACACCCACATCTAGATAAACGTTTTTCACTCGTAGGGTTCACAGATTGAATGAACTCGCGTCACCGGTTATTTTCCATTACGTCTCATGACCTGTGCAAAGGAGATCAGTTGACCCGAGAAAACGAAACTGTGGAATATCGAATAAAGACCGCGTGGTAACTGATTAGACATCATTATTTCGATTTCCCCCTTCGTTTTCGATTTTTTTGGCAAAATAAGAGCATTTTCAACTGTTAGGGCTGGTTGGGGACATTCAGGGCGCTGGCTTGTTACTCTAGCTCCATAAAATCAAGCTTAGGACATAAATTGACTAATAATGAATACGCTCTAACACCGCACAGTTAAGGTACAAACGCACTGCTATTGATATGACGTAAAACCGTGTGAAAAAATATAGTTCCGATTTTTTTTCTTTATTATTTACGATGCTAATAAGCTATCAAGAATCTCACTGCACTGTTTTCACTTCGGCAGTCGTCATATCTGAATTCTTAATTACTTTTTGGCTTGATATGTTTCTATGTTAGCCTTCTTATTGGAATCCGAAAGTCACAATTTTCCCATATAATTCATCGAGCACTAGCGCCTCTCCAGGCATCGTTAGAATATGGAGAACGAGTCTATATCTTTTTGTCTTCCAACTTCCAAAACTCGACAAAGATCCATTAATTTCTTCGTTGGGTCCATTTAAAAAACTACAATTCAAATTCGCGAGGCGCTCGTCGAAATTCAAAAGTACTCGACTATAGCCGGAGATTTATTTCGCTTTGCTTTCAAAATATCAATGGCCAACTATGCGCCATTCATCGATTCACCAAAGGTTCGAAGAGCGGATCGTGAAACCGGGTTGAAACGTCGACGAAAAGATGAATCTGGTAGTCAATACTATTCAAATCGCAAATTTCGATGCCTTCATTGCCCATTCGAACGAATGGAAGGAGAGCACTCGCAAAACGGAGTAGCGGTGTCAGAATATTGGTAGATGCGAATCTCGTTCAACTGGCAATCGATTTAATTGCCAAACTGGGCAGAAGTAGACCGAGTGGCCGAGCAAATGAGACCACGAAAATGACAATCGTTTCCGATTGTAGGGCACGAAAAAAACGAATAGAAAGCGGCAGTATGGTGTGTGATCCAGGCGATAAAAATCTGACATTATCTGTTTCAACGTACTGTCCCTTTGAAAATCGTGGCATGGGATATTTTATTTTATATTTTCTAGTTAGGTATATATTTGGTTATTGATGGAAAACCCCTCACCACAACTAACGTAAAGTTAGCAATCTTATAATAAAGTATAAAATAGCTCGCCCATCGAATTCGACAAAATGTCCAATAATTCGGAGATTCAGTGAAAACCTAGACGTTTCTTTCTAAAGCTGATATTAAATCGCCAGTGCGACATAATCTTTCGAGAAAGCCCATTGTCGCTCACGAATTGCCCAAATTTCTAATTAAAAGAGACGCGAATGAGAGGAATGTACGGAATAAATTGCTCGCACGTTCCAGGTACAAGAGCAACTCAAACGGGGAAGGCAGAGTATCGAGTTTTGCTTGCTACTCAACTTGCAGAAGCTAAGAAAGCAAGGCAGAACAAGAAATGGCAAAAGGTAGAAACAGGATGGATTTTTACAAAAATGCTATCGCGGTGAAATATTATTGATGAAATTTCACAATTCTTTCACCAGGTAAATGCGTAAAATTATCATCAATCGGATCGGGTTTGAACTGAAGGTTTCTTTTCTCGCTGTCGGAATACTAATCCGACGGGAAAGCCGTAAAGATAAATGGAACTGGAATTACCCGAAGCCGAAGCACGAATAGTCGAATTAGAACTCCGCGCGATTCTTCTCGGAAACGTTACATATTCAAACTGGAAGCTCAAAAAAGTCGGCCGAGGTTGGAGAGCGAAATTCCCAGGTTCTTAGCAAAGAGACGCACGTCTCGGTTTTTCATGTAGTCTCATTCAGTCAGTCAATATGTCAGTTTCTGAAGGATTTGGAATTTTTTTCCAAAGGCGATTTCATCCACCAATGTATGATACATATACAATGGATATTTTAAAAAAATTTATAATAGAAATACAATGGATATTTAAAAAAAAAAAAGAAAAAAAATTGCCACTTTTTTGTCTTTCTAAAACGATTCATGATCTGAAATAATCAAGTACTCGGGTATCCTTGAAAAAACAACTTCTGTTCGATAAAATGAGAGTGAAATGTCTGTGAAATAGATCGGAAGAAATTACCGTGCCGGTTGACTGTCTGTCACGCTGGATTCCCTCCGCCGCCTAAAATAGGGAATCATGGTTAGACTAGATTCCCTTCGACGTCGCATATAGGAAATCATCGCTGTCCGTTCGGCTGTGAAACTCTGAACGAAATGACTGATAGAGCTATGTTTCACCTCGTCTACAATGACGATGGGGCAAACTTGCGCGTTGTAATTAGCTTCACAAAGAAGATAGTTTACACGGAATTCTTATTCTCGCGGGCGAACATGCGACCGACAAGAAACTACAAGTTTTCCTTCAGTATTCACCGGCACGGAGTCCTCGCATTTCGGACACACGTTGTGGAAATCATTTTGAGAAAATATCTTCGCCCGAAAAACACGAGCAACTGCGAAATTGTCGTGACGGCATTTCGACGGCTAATGAAGATACCAAAAAAGCGAGACCGACGAATGTATTTTTCAACGAAAAGGATTAATTACGAGTTCTAGACGATATGTCGCTTTCAAAACGTTTACTCGACGGAATACGTTCAGATGATTCCGCTGTAGGCGACGAAAATTCAACATTCTATTCACCAATAGACGACTAATTTATGCCTGGACGGTAAAATTAAAATGTAGTCAAATTCAAAAAATAAAAAAGTTTATTGGAGTTGGAAGAAAATTGTATAGGACACTTTTGGTCGGAAACTAGCTGTAGAAGGAGAGGCGTCGGCCAACACTCACGTTATCCTCGCTATTGGTATGCCTTCATTTCAAAAAGCAAAAAAAAAACAATGGTTTATTATTGAATAATAAACCAAAAATAATAATAGTAATAAAAAAAAAATAAATAAATAAAAAAATTAAAAAAAAAAACATTAACTCGATAACTGTTAAAGGAATCGCTCCCATTAAGATCGATCGGATTCCATGGTTAACCATGGTTATTTAGTGGAAATTGGATCGTTCATCAGTTCTCATTAGGATTTTTTTTTAACAACTACCTACACGTTTTAGCTAGTGAATAATACTCAGAGATTCTTCCTCACCCTGTAACAATTCTCGACTTCACGCTAGAAGTCACCTCTTTTCATTACATACTCGCACTCGCAAGTGACCGAGTGATCGAATGTCAAAGTCGACGTCATATTCTCAACAATGCAATATTGACGTCAGCGGATTTCTTTTTCATGGATATTATAATAATATTATTATACTCGCCCATGAAGAGAGAGATTTTTAGAGAGAAAATTACAAGAAATGGACCTCACCTGATCGTTACAGCCAAGAGGACGATAATTATGGCAACGAGGATCATGGCACCCACCACCCCGCAAAGCATGTACACTCCCTCGTTCGGCGCATCTGAAACACAAAAAGCGAAATTTGATTATTATTATTATTATTATTTGATTATTTATTGATTGAAACGAACCAAACCGCATGAACTTGTACGGTTAATGTGAAACCTAGAACAGTAAAAAACTGAGTGAAGTATCTTAGTCTTGAAATTACAGTTATATCAATGTTAACATAAATCTATTGCTTATAAGTTGAAATTTACATACTTGGTGCAATAATAAAAAAGATTATTTATTGAAATAAAATTATTGGAATTAAGATTATTAGAAAGAATTGGATTATTTATTGAATTGAGCGAAAATTGATAATTTACTGTCGTTCAGTTTCACGAATAAAGGAAAATTCAGATAAATAGGAAACCGTAGGCGAACCAAATAGTCGAACAATTATTATTAATCCACGGAACTCTTTTTCAATGACTCTTCCTTAGCTTCGAGCACTCGTCATCGAGGGAATTATCTCGGCAAGAACCTTCACCTGTCATTAGAAATGATAGAATATGGTTCCCCAAATGGAGAAACACGAGTACAGGGCCAACACAGAAGACTGAAATAATAGACTTATTCGAACACAGAAGACAACTGAATAACAGGACTAAATTCAAATAAAACCTCGAGGAAAAACACTGCTTTTCTAAATTCAACTGGTTTCTATTTCATGAGCCCTTCCCGTTTGAAGGTTATTCAAGCTAGTACTTATAGTACGAATTTGATAGATTGATTCTCGAGGATCTTATATCACGAAAGTGTGCTTCCGAAAACTGCAATAAATCTAGTGCCGTGTTAAAAATTTTTTTACTATATTTAATACCTATAGATTTCTCATCAGTTTTTCCACTCGGAAAAATCGATAAATCAAAACACGATCGGTTATTGTAAAAATTTTATTCAGAAAATTGTACGTAAACGGTTTCACAGAGCAAACCACACCGGAAAGAAGATTTCGCTTTACTGCCCAACCCGGACTAGATTTTGCTAATGACGAGAAAGGAGAAAGCGCTCTCCTTTATTTCTTTCAGGAACAATGAATAGGAGATGGCTTTTCGAAAAATTTCCCTCTGTTCTTCACGAGACGTTTTCATGCAATCCGCTTTCAAGTACTGTTTCGGGAACGACCTCTCCTGTAAACTAGGTTACGTACACGCAACTCTTACAAAAGGTGACACACAAGTGCGAATTCAGTGAGAGTGTGACTTTCTTTCGCTCAATAGAATTCGAACGGTTACGCCGGCAACTGGAGATTGAAATTTGTAAATAGAACCGTTCCTTTTATGGCGAAAAATAATAATAAACATACATATAAATATAATTACAATATAAAATTTTATTGATGAATAAATTCAACTGTATATATTTCATGAAGATTTCATGCAACACTGTTCTCTTCGAGTTAAATTTTAAATTAGTTTGTACAAAAAAGCATATTGGTTTTTAAGTTATCACAGCTTCGTCGAAAACCAGTTTTCCTATTTCGTTTTGATATAATTAGCCTTTGACGCGCACACGCCGATTTATTTAAACCACTCGAACACTTTTCCTCTTCCTTATTTTATTCTTCTCTAGTTTGAAGAACTAATCGATTTCCCATTCCTCTCTCATCAAGGAAAACTGCAACTAATTATTTTTGGGAACGGGAGGATCGCCCAAACGCCATTCAGCCGGAAGTTGATAAGAATAGATTCAAAGAGTGGACGAGACTATTTTTAGCTGATCTACGCGAAGATTTTCGTTGGATAATTTTGAAAGCGAGAACCACGTGTGCTAACTGGAAGATAACAGGATCATGTAACAGTTTAATTTACATTTCCAGACGATTAATTTGACGATTGACTAATAGTTTTTAGGGTTTGACTTGTCCTTATAGTTACCAAATTTTAATTTTCCCATTAATTTAATCCAGGGATGTGAGGGGGAGAAAAACCAGGCGACTCATTCTCCGATTATTTATTTGCTGCCCGAACGGGCGAAAGCGCTCGGCCAGCAAATAAAGACTCGGACAATGAGTCGCCCGGTGTCTCTCCTCCTCACAACACCAGGACCTCAGGTTAGTTTCCAGGTCAATGAGCCTACCAAAACAGAGGGAAGCGGGATGTATATAATTTTAATGAGAACATCCTCCGAAGAGCGAATTAGTTCGTTTCGGGCGTGCAGAAAACATGTTTCAACTAGTGGAATGGTGAACGAGCGGAAGAATTCACGAGCTCCCGTTTGCAAATCATCAACGTTTAAAGCTAATTTCAAGCCACGTATTTAAGTTGAGCCTGCAGACGGGAATTACTGGTATGGGAGGAGCACTAAACGAGTTGTGAACGGTTTTCAAGTCAAATTGGCTGGGGCTCCAGCTGGGGACGACGACTTTCCTGCTGGATTTGGTCTGATTCTTGGTTGAGGAAATAATTTCAAATAAATACTTTCCACAGCGAGTGCACAAAAAAGTGTAAAATTCGCTGTACCATTTTAATTCCCCATTGGGCAATTCTGTCACTTTTTCTGGAGCTCTGATATTTTTACCCAATTGTTCACCATCTGTTGGAAAAATTGGTCTATCATTCATAATATGGACGAGCTGTTGCTCAATTCACATGCGAAAATGCAATATTTCTGGCCAGTAGTGGCTGATAGATAATGGTCTTCAATATAACAATAATAAACCGTCAATAGCGTAGCTAATTATTCTGTTTGAATTTTCTCGTATTTAGTGAATTGCTTTAGGGACAGAGTGCTAATGATCCTCGGCGGCGTGAACATTTTATGACCCAAAAACCCCTATACTTTGATTTTTAAAAAGATTTATCTTCTTTTGTATTTTAATATTAAAGTAGGTAAATGTTCGGAATAATTACTATCACAAAAAATGGATAATCATCTTAAATAATTATTGAAGGAAAAAATAATAAACCACTGCACAGCGTTTTTTTTTTAAATTTTTTTATTTTTATTTTTAAATTTCTAAATTGGATATTCGGATTCTACATTATTTTTTTCGGGCGATTACAATGAAATGAGTCGAATTTGTTTATTATTATCTAAAAATAAATACATTTGTAAAGACTGGAGCTACAAATAATCAAACTATAACAAGATAAAATTACATCAGAACCGCGGTTTCTTGACGCTGATGGCCCAGTTTTTCATCATACTATTCCTATTCCGCCATAATTAAAACTACTCTAGAGATCGTTCTGAAAATAAACTTGGCGGACTTATTCGTTTAATATTTTCAACGCAATCGTTAAATCGAAATCGTCGTCGAACAGAGCCGATAAAATTTACAGCGACGGAAATTTCTCTCCGTCGCTGTAAATTTTTAGGATCTGATCTCCGTTTCAAGGCGAAGCGAAAGAAATTTGTTGGCAAACGGTATATGACGTGCCGACTGAAATGATGACTGTTCGAAGAATCTGCGTCATAACCGGAGCTGTAGTGTTCAAATATTGCACCGATGCCAGAAAATTGTCATAGGCCAGCCGGTCGACATCGTCTGTTTCCTGGACACTTTCCTTGCTTATGAACCTCCAAGGGACAAAGATTCGGGCGACAATCGTAGAGCAGATGGAACCGGGATAGAATTACAGCCTTCCAATAAAAACATAGAAAACGTATATCTACGCCTCGGCGACTTTTTTTGTCCTTCTCGCATAAAATGCGTCTATTCGTAGGTTGGGACGAGAATAATTTTTCCTAGTCGGTAAATCCTTGCGAAAGCTGACCGCGGAAAATGAACCATTTTGCAATAAGAGGGGAAAAATAAGTTTCTCGAACTGATGCGCACATTTGACGCCTTTGGCTCGGCCGAGATGTTTTTAGTCGATGCTCGAACTAAATTATTTTTCCAAATTTATCCGTAAGATGCACCACAACTCACTCCGTATAGTAACATTAGGTAAGTATCAATGTGTAATTTTTATGGACGATAGCGGTTCTCGGATTATTCAAATAGCTATGAACAAGCGGCCATAAATAAATAACCGAAGGATTCTTTCTGCAGGTTGAGGGGGAGAAAAACCCTGAACCTGCCCTGAAGAAGCCCGAACGGGCGAAAGTACTCGGCTTAATTAAAAGAAAGAAAAATGGAGAAGAGGTCTCCTCGTTTTTCTCCCCCTCAACCTGCAGAAAGAAGTAATGCGACCACCTGGAGAAGAAAAACCGAAGGATTGTTTCAGGAAGAAAATGGGGTTTCGAGCATAAAATCAAGACGATGGGATCGTTTTGTGGGGTTGTTTTCCTTGTCACTACTATATATATTGCTATATATTATATAGTATAGTATATATAGTATAGGTATAGGTAGGTAGTAGTAGTTAATTATTTGTGTATGGAGAGTGGGAATCTATAGGTAGGTATTTTTATAGTAGGTAGTACTTAGTAGTTGCTATAATTTGGTATGTAGGTGGTGGTGTTCGAACGTACTATGTATCATAAAGTATTGGATTTTTCAACTGGAGCAAAGTAGGAGCAAAATTAGACATAACAACTGTAAGTTTTCCAAGATTTCTAACTTGCACAGTGGATAACTCAAACAAAAAGTCGTCAATTCAGATGTTTGAATATACTAAAAGATAGGTCATTTAACTGTCCACGTTTTCCCAATGTAATGTACCTATCAATTTTTCAACCGTTTTTGCGTTATTCAACAATATTAGTAGACTATACACGAAAAAATGACATTTTTCAACTTTAAACGTTATTTTCATCAATTTAATGCGAAAGAAACAAAGAACGAACCATATATTATTGATGTACACATCATCAACTATCATTATGCTGAATTTGAGCGAAATCCATTTCAAAAAATTTTTCACGAAAAATCCAAGGGGTACCCCTGCGATTTTTTCCAAGCGAACAGTTAACGAATTTTTACTCGTCTTTCAATACAGATAAAAATCTGAAATTTTCAGGAAAGTTGTGTCTTAGCAAGATGTATTTTTGTGATTTTTTTTATTTCTCGGAAAAATCTGCAAGTGGTCCAAAAAAATCGGTTTTTGAAAGCTCAAAAATTGGACTTTAACCGTGATTTTCGGGGTCAAATTAAATGCGAATCGATTGTTTTATTATGCAGGAGTCTTCAGTTGAACGCCTTACACACGTACATAGCAAAAAATTTGGTGAAAAAAATTTAAACAGAGCCAGAGAAATTATTTTCCGTAAATGGAGTTTTTCGCCGGCTGAAATTCCGAGCTCCGGTAATAGTGAAAAATTCAATTTTCGTTTTTGAGCGATTTTGAAAGCTATTCTTATAGGAAATTGAACGCAGATTCCGAATATGACGTCAAAACGGTGGAAATTTGACGACGAACATTAGTTTTTCCCAGTTTTAGCACTACACGGTTCATGTTTTTCAACTTTGAAAATCCGTTGCAAATACTTACAGTACGGATCAAATTTGATTAATTGATGATTCTTACAGGAAATCAGACGTAGAATTCGAATTTAAAGTGAAAACAATCAAATTCGAACAATTGATAATATTTTTCGAATTTTTTACGATTTTCATACTTTTGAAGTTTCAACTTTGGGATTTCTTTTCGTCACGTTCCCTAAATGGGACAAATTAGGTGCTGTGGAAGAAAATGTAGGAAATTTAATGTAGAATCCATTAAAAATATGAAAATGGCTAGCGTATATGATAGCTCTCGAGATATATTCCACTTTATGTCAAAAAACGTGTTTTGACTTTTCTTCAAACGTTAATAGCTCCGCGGGGACATAACATAAAAATATAATTAAACACACTAAAATTGTAGGATTTTGATAGCTCTTTCTCTGGTGTGATCTAGGCACACCAATGGTTTTGTAAGTATATTTTGTTACTTTGCTTGATAACTGCCGTAAATTTGTCGGATAAAAATGTGATTTTTTTGCAGAAACCTCTCGTAATTACAGATTTGTTGCCAGCCGGATCGGTGCAAAGGGCGATGTTCAAATTTGACATTGATCGTGCCCAAAAATCAAAAATCCATTTAAAAAAAAACCTATATATAAAGAGGCATTTTAGGTATTGCATCGCATGGTTTTTTTCACGTTGAATCGAATAAGACCTTATAGCTGTGTCGGTATCATTAACGTTTCTCGATTTTTTGAAGTTTTCATGGAGATTGTTGAAAAAATACGCAAGTGTTCAACAATGCTCGAGTAATTTATTTCTCGAGCATTTATTAGCGTATAATATAAAAATCGTTCTATATTCGTTATTCGTTACTTCAAAAATCCTTCTCTATAAACTCTTCGAAAATTCGCTGTTGGAAATTATTTTTTTAATGGATTTTATTTTAAATATAGGATTACTACAAAAATATTCATTCCTATTTCTTCCAATCGGGCTTTAACCCTTCGCGTTTTTTTAGTCATATCTCTTTGCAGCAATGGTATAATTCGTAGAGTGACTTCATCAGTTTATATTCTATCGAGCCGGATGACATCGGGACGGTGGGTTTTTCAGGTCGTTTGGGTGACTTCCAAGCGAACCGTGACATAGGCCTTTTCCCCTCTAAATTTAGTGCGCAAAATTGACTCGCCTCACCGGTAATAGGATACCAACTAAAAGTGGTGAAAAATGTGTTTTTAAATGAATGAACGATTTATTTTTCTGCACAGTTTAGCGCATTACTGCCTTCTCTTACAAATATACGGAATAAAAAAATAATTAATAAAATTCCACTTTTACATCTCAATCAGCCCTTCAGAATATATTATATACAAAAATAAATAAATAAAATGATAAGGTTTCCTCAATCATCTTTAAATGCTCCAATCTTTCACATGTAAAAACATTTAAATAATTAAATAAATAATAAAAAATGAATCCACAAGTAAAGAACAAATAAAAAATTCTAATAATTAGAATTAAATACATAAAAAATTTTAAATTAATTTAACATTATACTTACTTTGACAATTGGTTATTTCTCAGCTCACTTTTGAAATACCGTCTATATCGAGGGCGAGACAAAACACGTTGACAATTTTATGACCTACTCGTAATTTGATGAAAATAAAACCTTTTATAAACGCGATTCTGAATATGGCGCTGATCCGGACCTAACTGCCTTGAATTTTTAAACATAATATATCGCTAACTAAGAATTCGGAAATAAGGAACAAAATAGAGCGATCTTGCCCACGGCTTAGCCCGTCAAACTAATTGTTCGGTGATTTACAATGATAAATTACCAACCTTGGTCAAAATGCCATGTACTTGAATCTAAATTAAAAGGCGAGAGACGAGAAGTTGGCAAGGCTTCAAAAATAGGTGCGAATCCGTAATTTTTCGTATCTAGCTCGTTGTATCGAGCACTAATTGTTCGAAAGAAGTCGGCAACGAACAAGTTTATATAGTAGACAGTCTCCGTCAGCTTTAATAGTTTTCTTTTTTAAATTTTAATTGAAACGACTCCGGAATCTATTTTTAAAGTTCAACGAACAAACGCAATCTTATTAGCTGTAGTTATTTAAACTTGCTTGTTTTGGCGTTGTTTGCTTTTTGTAGTATTTTGTTCTTACATTTATATAAATTGTCCAATTGTCTCAGGGTTCGTTCTAAACCAATAAAATATTCGAACAGTTTGGGCCAATTCGAATGAAGAATTGTTCTACAATAGTAGAATAAATTGTTTGAACTTCTTCACCGTAATTAACTGTTAATTACTTAGTTCACTGACATTCCTCACGCCTCCCACTGCTTAAGTCTTTGTCTTAAATTGATTGTCCTTTAGAAAATTATGATATTGTATAAAAAAAGGTAATTGGTTAGCCAGCTGGTTAGGGATGGTTCATTTCAACCAGGCGAGATACCTTCGGTTTTTACGTTGCTCCGGAGAAAAATCGAAGAGCTATTGTCACTGAGCTGCGTCTTACGTAAATTATAAATAAAATGCGGTATTGAATAATTATACGTAACAGCAGTGACCGTAGCTTATCGGGTCGAATCAATTATTCATTTCCCGCCATTGATCGCAGTTAAGACTGATTCGTTGCATAACGGCGATCCTCTTCGATCAGCTGAATTCCTTATCTTGACGAGGCTCGCGAATTTCCCAGTTCGGTTCCATCATTGCATAACAATAAGAACTATATTCGGGTTATCGCTATTTGTCGGTTATACGTTCCCAAATCATTAACAAAGGTGACATGACGATTCGCAATTGACGAGAAGTGCTCAAGGTCGCTTAAGGTATTGAAATATTAGTCCACGGGCGTATAAATGTCGTTTTCCTACTTTTGAGCGAAAAAATGGTCAATTTTCACATGTGCATAACAACCATCAAATATTAGAGGGAGCAGAGTGTTCAATTTTTCCCCCTTTTTAATTCAAACCGTGTGAACAATTTATTTTATTACGATATAGAGAACTTGTTTGATGATGGTTCATAATATTATTCGTCAAAAATCAAGGATAAGGTCATATGATATGCGCAGTTTTTTCACCAAGCTTTAGAAAAACATGTTTATCGTCAGTGCTGTGGCCCACACAAGGTCGGAAAAAATACCACTGTTTCGCTCCCGACTGAATAAGGACTATTATTATTAATTGCATAACGCTAATAAAATCACAGTCGAAACGTAAATTTCTAGAATATTTCTGAATTGGAGCCTACTTACATTTAAAAAAATACAATCAACTTGGGCCAGCTGACCGTGTGAGTCTGTTCCTGATGAAAATATATTTTTCGAAAGCTCCCATATTCTGATGTTGGTTTATTATTCAATACCTTAGCTACCTCACGTGGTTACCTTTGTAATCGCCCATGAAAAAATTACAATATTCTTTAGCCGAACCGTTGCCTGAATTTTAAGGGTATTTTTAGGGTTTCAAGAGAGGAAAAATTCCAATTTTCCAAGGTATTTTAGCATGTGGTGTGTTAAGTATCAATTTATATAGATTTAGAATCGAATAAGACCACAACGGAGTAAATTGCATTAATGAATTTCTAATTATTTGTGAGGAATTATTGAGTTTTTTTTTTTTTCTAAATTTAGCCAGGTTTGTCAGTGGAGTATCTGTGGAGCTATTAAAATCGTTCTGCACTCGTTGGGATGCTGGTCTAACACGATGTATCGTTAGGCAAATAATTCGACTCTAAATTACGTAGGTAGGTCATTGAGAAAAATAAATTACGATAATTGCGATGGAGTTTTCTCTTACCAATCTGGTTTAAGGTGGTAACATTCACAAAAATGTTTTGGATAGTTACTATTACTAGTGGATGACCTCTTCGAATCATAATTGATTGAAACGAAAAATAAAAAAACGCTACGAAATCATTTTTTGCGTTTTTTTTTTTAAATACGAACTGCGGAGAAATTCCCTGCGAACTTAAATAATCTATTTGAAGCTGCAAATTGATGGAGAGGTTTAGATTGTAGAATCAGCACTGAACAAACGATGCAATAATTCGCTGAAGTGGATTGCTCGAGGTGCACGCAGAAGACCTATAATTATTTAATTATTTTGCTCCTATTGGAAATAGCGCTGCAAATAGCGGGTTTGGCAAGCGGCCATTTAGCAATGATGTCCGTTTGAGGATTTCAAAATTACACGTAGGTGAAAGAAGAAAAGCGAGGACGCCGAAGGTGTGGTCACGTCAGTCGAAATCCTATTAACAACTTGGCAACATTTTATGCATTGAGACGCGTTCGAGGAAGTACTTGAAACTGTTAATCTCGTTCTATCGCAACTATTTTTATTTCTGGCCTTTTTCATCTTGATTTTCAACTTAAATATGTTTCTCGTAGCCGAAGCGAAAAAGAATGAGAGAGCAAGGAAACTTGTATTGGATTTTGGGTCGCACTTTTTTTCACGTTTGAAGTACAAAGCCGTTGGCTTTTTGCAAAATTTTTGTTTGCAATCCAGTGATCTACTTTGAATATTCATCAATTCATATAAGTGAAGGGCTGAATGATGGGGCCACAGAGTAGACGACTGGATTAATGGATTAATGGAGAGAGTAGATGAGCAATCCGGAACCGGATGGCGAATTTATTTTATCCTCTGGTAAATCGTGTCGCGCCATGGGAGGGAAAAACGCTGCAAATAATTGTACAGTGGTTTATTATTCCTTTGCTTCAATAATGATGTGAGAAGACCATCCATTCGTGATAGTAATTATTCCGAATATCTGTGAATGTTCCCACCAAACAACAGATTGGTTATTATATGGGAAAACTACGTAGCAAGTATTGTAATTTTAATATTTTTTTTCCTTAACTTCCAAATGGAAAGCTAAATTTTTCGCCCAACAGTACAGCTGAAGAGAGTGATTGACGAGTATTCCAACGTGCGTAGAACGATTTTTATAGCTCCCAGAACTAATGAGTGCCAAATTTCTGAAAACCTCAAAAATTTGACAATGAAGCTGCAATAACTTGAGATCCATTAAAACCATCGACCCGACGATGGTCTCATTCAGCGTTCAAGAATCTATAGAAATCAATACCAAACACACCTCGGTAAAAAAAAAAAAAAAAAAAAATAGAAAATACGAACTTTCTCTCCCTCAAAACCCCCCGAAAATACCCTTAAAATTGAGCTAGCAATGTAGTTCAAGATTTGGGCCATTGTGAGACCGAGATTGATCTTCGGTGAAAATTTCAAGAATTTAGCAATCATAGTTTGGTCGGAAAACTGCTAACGGCGGACGGACAGAGAGAGAAGAGAGAGAAGAAATTTATTCAAATAAATACAAGAAATTTAACAGCTTATATGATTTATAAATAATATAGTCCGTCAGTAGGCAGAGACTGTGAGGACGGACTAGAGCTGCAGCGGCCACACGACAAAAAAACCGTTAACAAACATTAGACTACTCTTCTCTTATATATAGATAGTAAACTTAAACTACTAGTAAATAGGAACTAAACACACAGATTTTGTTTAATTGGATTTCCGGATTCTACATGCCTTGAAACGTAAAACATCGAATTTTTAGGGGATTGAATAATAAACCATCATTAATGGTGGATGGAGCGGACATCGTTTGAAAGTAAAACACCTTCAAATGGTGGAAAACGATCAATTGGTGCGGCTCGTTGTCATGCTCGAAATTTCAGGATGATCGAGGGAAATCCAAGATTTCTCAGTCAGGTGAATACTGTTCTCACGTCTGCAAAGTTGCGGCTGAGTAGTTGAATAAATTAAAAAATCCCCTTGCGGACCAAAAATATATGGGTGTGTTTATCGGTGTGTATATAACGGCGTCCAAAGACTTGTAACGCTCATATATTCGTGTCATCGATTAATTATCCATGTCCTCAACTGTGTGAAAGAATAGTCTTTTAAGCTTTGGATACCGATATTTGTAGACACGATTATACGCTCACATTTTTTATTTGTTGAATATGCGTCCAAGTTTTTGACACCGTTATCTAATGACACGGATAAATGAAAATGTTTTTGCATTAAAAAAGCTTCTACCGTTTAGCCTTTGCACACGAATAAATGATGACACCGATAAGCACTCCCAAATGTTCATACCGTGAGAATTACGTGTTCAACAAAACTGATTGAAAGCAATCTTCCACGAATCACGAATCCTGTCCCGAATCATTCATTGCAAGCGCTAACGTCCATCAACACAATATATTTATGAAAGAACCCATGCCACGATTTTCAAAAGGAGAGATATTGCGTGGTTCGCTAGCTGCATCACCTAATAAATCGATGAATGAATGAATGAATATGAACTTTATTCCTCAGAACAGTAAGTACAAGTATTGAACCGATAATCAGATATTTCTGCCTAGTAAATACAAAAGTAGAACAGAAATTACTAGTGGAATATACCCCAGAACCATAGGACACAGTCCTGTGCGGTTCGGGGGAGTTGAATAAAACAAAATAACTAATAAGAATATAAGCAACAAATAGTTAGTATGAACTTAAAAATGAAACTTCTGCAGTTAGGTACACTACTGCTAGCTGAAACAATCGCTGCTTTATGCTACTTATTTAAAAACATAAATGCTACTCAGCAAGTTTGTACATTGAGTCGATCAACTATAGATCAAAATTACCCACAGTCTCTTTAGAACCAACTAGGTAAACATATGCCAGGAATATTTTTCCGGAATTGTTTTTCAACGTTATTCGAAATCGACCTTACCTTGGACGGTTAAGCCTTGGAGTTTCCTGTTGAGGAGTTCGAGCGTTCACAAAAGTTAGAAAGGTAGAAATTATTTTTAAGGTCAGTTACCGATTAACCGGTGATCCATGCTCAGCTTTACGTGATAGGTTGACAGGTGAGCGTCTTCAGCCTCATCGCTCTGCTAAATTTATAGCGATCCTTCCAGTCCGACAGAGATGAATTTTAAGGTCAACCATATTGCTCCTTGACCTCGCACTTCACCATTATGCGCACGTTATTCTTTTATCCGAAATTCGTTGTTTCACAATCGAAATAAAATAACGGGAAAAAATCTTCCGGAATCGAACGAGCTTCTGGCTTTACTATCGACGATTTCTATTCCATGGTTGCGAATATATTTGCGCAATTATCCAACTGGTTTCCTCTACCTTGGCAGTCGTGTTCCGTCGATTTGGCAATTTAGAAATCCGTCTGGAACCGGGTTCGAGAAAGAAGGGATTTCACCACTTTGCAAATATAGCTCGTGGCAAGCGTTGTGAGCCGTCGTGACGTGAAAGCTTTATCGGCAAGAATCCAAAAACGAGGTGAAGGCTCAAAAGGATTATGCAGTTCCGTCTGGTTCGCTAGCATGAAAACCTATCAAACCCAGGATGAACTGCATCACGTTGCTGTACTGTAATGTTGGGCCTATTTTAGACATTTTTATGGCTTTTCTATGGCACACAAACTCGAAAAGTGTTATGAAAATTCATTGTAAGAACGCGTACCTAAGGAAAAATTTCTGATGATTTCCGCTCGAACGAATGGTGGTTCGAAAGCACCGAATTAACTACATATTTTAACCTTGACAACTAAAATATTTTGTCTTTCTTTCTTTTCAACTAATGGCGAAACTCAACCATGGCGAGTATTTCGTCGTTTGGCTCGTATTTACGCTACACAGACGATTTCCACAGAGGCAGAGCACATAGAAATGTCTAACTGAGTAGCGGACTTGTACGCAATTTAGAATTTTTATTTTAAAATATTTTCAACTCTTCACTTTTCATTTTAACGAATCAAAAAAAAAAAGAAAAATCATTTGGTATTTTGAAACCGTCGATGCTTTGCAAAGTTTTGTGTTTTTCTAAACACCGATCTGATTTGGAGGTAGTCTTTTAACGTTAGATTTTGAAAAGTGCGGAGTTGCTGAGTAAAAAAAAATTTTTTTTTCTGGAAAGTAGTAAGAAATGTTTTGTGAACAACGATTTGCGGACTTCATCACTTTTTAACTCTGGAAAATATTTTGCACGAGATTTTGCAATATTTTCTCCTTACAGTTTCACTTTTCAAATTTGAATCTTATTATTTCATTCAATTACTCGTCAGTTAATTAGAATAAGGATGCAACCAAAAAGTTCTAAATAATGCTAGATTCACGCTGCTTATTTCCTCATTTAATGCGGAATCTATTTGTATTCGGTGTTGGCTGCGTTTCTAACATTTCATGACGTCACTTCGACCGAACGGTAAATAAATCGATCTCTCGTTGAAGTTTATTTATGAAAATTTCCTATTTATTTTGCAACGCCTTTCCGCTCACAATTTGAACGAGTGTTGCTCTCTGCGATGACGTCAATCGATAGGAAGGGAGGGTTATTCTGTTTTCAAACAATATTAAAGAGTCGAATTAGCCGAAGAGGATCGGCGGATTTAGATCGAAAGGAGTTCTCATTATGAAATTTGAACGAAACTTATACTCGTAAATACTCACCGAGTAAATTGTTAGTTTTGCACGCACTATTAGGAAGTTGCATGAACATTACCAGTAGGTGAATTGCGAATAATAGAGTTGAATTGAATTTAAAGACAATCTGGCAGTATAGAGCAGCGAAAATCGTTTTAGATAAAAATTAATCAACGCACATGAATTAAGAAAAAAAGTGCAGTTTGTTGCAGCAAAATAAAAGTTCGTGAAAATGTCCAAAATTGCACAATTGAAGGACGATAAGTTTTCCATGGCTATTGATGAAACAATTTTTCGGCCCTGTTGCACTACTGATGTTCCTTATTGTATATTATTCAATGTTAAACCACTGTAAACGCTCAACTATAAAATTTTCTAACCCCCCAAAATTTGCTGGCTTACATTTCAAGGCATGTAGAATCCGAATATCCGATTAAAAAATAAAAAATCTGTCCGTCCGCCGTAGTCCGTCGACGCTTTTCTGTTGAAGCTATAAAAGCTGAATTCTTGAAATTTTCACCAAACATCAATTTTGGCCTGTTGTTGTTGTATTTTTCAACTTAAAAAAAAAAGTATTTGGTATCAGTTTCTATAGATTATTTCACGATTGGCGGATCAATAGCTTAATTGGTTCTCGAGTTATCAAAGCTTTTGTGTAAAATTTGGAAGATTTTCACAAATTTGGCACTCGAGAATTCTTGGAGTTTTAAAAATCGTTCTATACTCGTCAAACAATTTTTCAACTGTACCGTTAGCCGAAAAATTGAGCTTTTAATTCGAAAATTAGGAAAAATAAAAGTAATTAAAATGACAATAGCCGCTACGGAGTTTTGCCTTATACAAGGTGGAAACGTTCACAATTGCTCGGACAATTATCGCAAACGGATGGTCTAGCTAAATCATTATTAAAGCGAAAAAAATAACTAAATACTCTACAATCATTTGCAGTTTTTTTTTTTTTTCAGAACGAAATATTTTGTTTCATACTAAGTACAATAAGTTCCCAAGTTCTGATAAAAATATAAGAAAACATTGTTTTAGTATAGAACGTGTTAAAACGGTTATAATAGAATATAATGAATTGGCAAAATTCTTGGACCACGAATGCATACCACAAACCACCCGAATCCCTCAAAATCATTGAAACCAATTAAATGCAGAAGTTATGAGTTCGATCTAAATAACGAATTGAAGGTGAAATGAGTTCAGTTATTTCACGCGAGGACCGTCCGTTAGCGTTGGATAACCCCGACGATAAGATTGTTAGTGATCTTGAGTGGACCTGAGGCAACCGGGTCTATGCCCCCAATTGAAGATCAACGTGTCAAGGCCGACCTATAGGTAGAAGTACATTTCCGACATTCTTACTAGCACTTCAAACATGGTAGAAAATTGTAAAATTAATACCAGGCTCGCTGACAATCAGCCAGGCAAGGGCAACTCAGAAGGGAACTCGTCACAAAATAATTTGCTCGCTATAGCGAAAGTTTATTAGCCTTAGGTTGATTCTAACCGACGTGATACCGGAATAGAAACGTAATTATTAATTTTTAGGTGCTTTTAACGAGTATGAAATATTTTCGTAAAATTTGCAATTCGGCTTGCGGTTTGTTGTACCGAGATTGAAAAAGAAAGTGTTGTAAGATGCCCGAAAATACTCGAAGTGCTGAAAAAAAATTCAATAGGTAAGAGAGAACTTTTCAGAACCAAGCTAGCCATAGAAGCACATTAATTCCCTTTAAAAATCACGTCGTACGATTGTAAATAAATAATTATTCTTCATTCAATATTCAAATCATCAATATTCGCCTTTCAAATCTGCTTTCTTCTCTGCCACGAACTGATTTTGAGCTCATGTTTATTTGTCCTTTGTTATTTATTACTTAAAAGTTCAACGATAATTTTTTCATATATTGTTTCATTTCTGTGTAATGTTTGGGTGTTATGCACGTTTTACGGAATAAATAAAAATTCGAGTTGAATGAGAAAAGCTTTCAAGTTGCAAATTTTCAATTTCAAAATTCCCTAGACTAATTTCATCAACATTTCTTCCTATGGTCCACCATACTCTCCGGAAAAGTTGTTCACACACTTTCTGCACTCAACACTTCTACTCTAACTAAAAAATAAAAATAAAAGAAAAATTGATGAAGAGGAGTTGTATTGAATAAAATGCCAGGACGGAAGCGAAGAAACTGCAATTGTCCTTGACCTACACGAGATCAAACCTTCGCGAGTGCAGCGAAACGTTAATCGGTTTCTCTCTAATGATCGTCTACGTGGCTCTCCGAGTGATCAATACAGCGAAATAGCTCTGTAAAGCGCACTCAAATCCAAAACGGACGCCATAAAATGGAAACTGTCACTTAAAAACGTTTATTTGCAGACGCGATGGAGTTCCCTCATCATTTCGGCAACAAGTGACGTCAAACTGGAAGCGCTGAATGGAATAACGAGAATCCAATACTTGCACAGCTGTCGCGCTGTGAAGGTCGTAAATGAGGACTAGCATTTGATCGATAATAATTCAAGATAAATCGTGCATTTCTAAAAGCACTTACGTTAATTATGATAATTCGGTCAGACCGAGTAGCAAAGAGACGACAGTTTAACGGTATTGAATGCCATCTCGAATTATCCGATTGTCAAAGAAAATTTTTACTTTCATGTTTACCTGGTAAATAGTATTGCGATCGTCTGAAAAGTCGAATTCAGAACGGAGCTCCTATTGAAAGCGATTTCTATAGTATTATTATACTCACAATCACTTTTCGAACAAGTGTCTATGTGTCTGTGTGTCCATATCTGATCGTATGTCCGTCCGTCCGCCTTTCTGTGTCAAAATGTGTGGCACAAATCGCCGTATCTCCCTGAAAAATGAACGTAACTCAACGATATTTTCAGGAACTCCCAGTGAATGTGCAAAATTAGCTTGGATAAATTCGAGATAATAACAGTTCCAAGTTTTTTCTATTTCGATTTTTACATACTACGGGGTTAATTATCTTTTAACGTGTTTACTCTTTGGTAAGAAAATTTGGCGGTCTCTTTTTCCATTATTTGTCCAACTGATTGTTTAAATCAACTTCAAAATCTGGAATCGCATAGGTGAAGTGGCCATTACGCGGAGGAATTTCGAGCCGTGATTAAATACTGCTGACGAGATAATCGACAGAATACGATCTTAGGAATTTTCGATAATTCCCTATTAATCGAATAATACACAATAAATACGATTAATTGATAAATCGCGGAGAAAAGTGCACTCCTCGACTTAGGTAATCTGATTCAGTCGTACGATCGTGTTATTCGCCATACAATACCAGAGTGTTTTGGATTAAACTGGAATTTCGGCCCAGAAATATTGAAATTTTTTTACAAAAACAAGGAAAACTGTACACAACAAAGTGCAACCGCTATAGTATAAATTTTAATTTTTTAAAGGTGTAAAATTCAATTAATATTAATATTTAATTAATTTAACATATTATAATGCTATAAGAAATGTCTACTTTTATTGTTAGTATTATTTGTTATATATTTTATTATAATTTTATAATGTTTTAATTCGTTTCGATGGATCGTTCTCAATGTCCGATTCGGAACGAAGGTGAATTTAAAAAGTTTCATAACTCATACTTGAAAATAATTTCCGAACAAGAGTCTACATCAATCTGTGACTTCAAGTATGAACTTCATGCTTGAAAAAAAGTAACCACCCAGTGGTTACGTATAATACTTCCTTCGAAAAGCTTCAAAATTATTTTGTTGCTGTTATTTTAACTGTTATCTGTTAGCTGTTATTTTAACAGACCGCCAGAACCAATTTTCTTTTGTTGTCTGTAAAAATTAAAAAAATACAGTCAATATGCGAATAAGAAGTACCCAGATGTATCAAGTGATAAAAATCAGGCATCGTTCAATCGCCGTCTCGAACATTTTAAGACCTTGATCGTTCCAATGAATCGAGTTTTCCGGCCAGTAAAATTCAAAATACGAGTGAAATGTTGAAAAAAGCTCATAACGTGGATGTACCGGTCTGACTCAATAGACAAAAAATCAAGTGTCATCTGCTCATGATATAAAAAAAATTAAAACTTCAAACGTTAAAAAATAATATCTCTTACATCCTGAAAAAAATCCTATAAAAATCAAACGTTAAAAAATAATGAATTTTACAGTCTGTAAGAATCAAAACAGGAAAAACTTTGAACAGTCGCATCTTGGATGTACTCAATGTTATCCAAAATTCAATAAGAGCTCATTTTGCACATTCACTGGGAGAACATTCCCTGAAAATTCATTGAGTTGCATTCATTTTTCGCGGAGATAAAGCGATTTATGTCACTTTTAGAACACAGACAGGCGGACATACGGGCAGATCGCCATATAGACACACAGACACTTGTTAAGAAAGTATTTCTGAGTGTAGTACTATGAAATTTCTTCCAGATTCACCTCCGCTCTGTATTCGACTTTTCAGACGATCAGAATAATTCCATTTACTACGTAAAAATGAAAGTGAATATTATTATCCATCTCGAAGCTCCCCTCTTTCCCAATGTGGTAGCGTCAACAGCAAAATTGATATCATCAGAACGCAAGACGAGGAAAGCTTTTTCAGCGTAGCAAAATGGTCCACGACGGTCGGGAGATTTAGAAATTCAATCATACGACGCGAGCTCTTCAGATGGCCAAGTGGAACACAATGCGAACTGGACGACAGATTTGGATGGATCCATTGACGTCATTATCAATGTTGAACCAATAGAAGCTGACCAATTGATGAGCGCTCGTGTGATTCACGGCGGAACGTCTTCCGATTCCAATTAGTACATCCTTGGATCGATATTGGACATTTCGCCTAAGATAATTGTATAATGTCGAATTAGTCGCTAACTTTGGGAAATCGTGTCGCGTGGAACGTGAGAGGAAACCGCCATGGGACAAAAGGAAAGAAAGTGATATAAAAAATGTTTTGGTTTTCCTTCGGAAAAACGTGTCGCGCCGTTCGGGAGTGGAAAACGGGAGGGAATTGGCCAATGGACGAAACGTGAGCATTGCTAGATGAATGACTTTATTAGCTTGAAATGGCGCGGTAAATCCGTGTATAGGGAAAAACGCTCATAAAACCGTCTTTTGTTTCAGCTCGTTTTAATGATTAAAATTTCAAGATGACAGATGGAAAATCTCATGAAAAAATCTTCACGCTTAAAATTTGAATTTTTCCTCGATGATATGGTTTAAAATCACTAGTTCGAAGCAATCTTCCACGAATCCTGTTCCGAATTTTGTGCAGAATTCATGGCGAGCATAACGTGATTTTCGAACCGCAATGATCTCATGCAGCGATTTCCAAAGGGAAAGAACTCGTGGCCAGAAAATGATGGTTAGACTACATTTGATATAAGTAATTTTGAGAAGAATGCTTTCACAGCTTTATTTCATCAGCTGAGGAACGATTTTTAGACAATTTTTCCGTTGCTGTTGGAATCCAGTGAGCCTATGGCATTTCTGCTCAGCCTGACCTATCGATATCGCAAGCCTATTTCCATTTACAATTTCTATAAGTGCGAAATGTCGTGAGAACGTCGTAAAATGAAGTTTCACCACAGCAATGGAAGGTCAAGGAAACAAAGAATAATCAAAGGCTGCACGTTCAGAATATTATCTATGCTATGGAAGATAGGGTTTATTATTCAATAATAAACCATAGTAATCACCCAAGAATTTTTTTTTCAAAACCCCTAAAAATTTGATGTTTTACGTTTCAAGGCATGTAGAATCCGAATGTACAATAACAAAAATTCTGTCTGTCCGCCGTACGCCGTCAACACATTGCTGACGAATTTATAATACCTAAATTCTTGAAATTTTCACCAAAAATCAATCTTGGCCTGACAATGGCTCAATTCTATAGCAAAATCGCTACCTCAATTTTAAGGGTATTTTGGGGAGTTTTGAGGTGGTGAAAATTCATATATATTACAGAAAAATGTGTTTTGGTATCAATTTCTATAGATTTTCGGAAGCTGAATCGAATGAAACCATCGCGGGGTCGATAGCTTTATTGGTTCTCGAGTTATCGCAGCTTTTGTGTCGAATTTGGGAGATTTCCAGAAATTTGACATGAGGGTATAACTCGAGAGTTCTTCGACTTATAAAAATCGTTCTATACTCATTGGAATGGTCGTCAAACACTCTCTCCAGGTGTAGGGTAAGGCAAAAAATTTAGCTTTTAAATGGGAAATTAAGAAAAATAAAAATGGTTGAAATTACAATAGTTGCTACGGAATTTTCCCCGATAGTTACCAATCTGTTTTTCGGTGAGAACGTTCACACATGTTCGGAATAATCAAAAATTGTAAGTCTTCTTAAATCATTATTAAGGCGAAGGAATAATAAACCAATGTACAATCGTTTGCTGCGTTTTTCTTTTACCGGTTTTTCGACCGAGGATTGTGGTCTTTAGAGACGTATGTTTTTACTAAGTAAAATTTTTTATTTATTTTATAATAATTTTATTTATTTTTATTTATTTTAATTTTATTTATAATTTTTTCCCACGGCCTCCGTGGGAAAAAATATCCCGATTATCTCACGACCGATTTTCGAATTTTGATAACTGCTTCATCCATTTACTCATGGGAGTAGTATACACATCGGAATCGAATTACATCTCCATCGATTCGATATAGAACACGCCGAACAAGAGCGAAAAAATCGAATTTTGAAGATACTTAATCCAGCACACGGCCTTAACCTTGCAAGGGGAATAGGCCGACTAGTTTCATCGGCTCTGAGCTACTCGACACAGAGACGGTAGCCCTGGATGTCGGTGGCCCAGGCCGCAGCTCGAGCAACCTCGAAACGGCCAATGCCAATGCCACACCGAAACGCACGGCAACTGTTCTACATCAACCTTGCGTGCTCAGAGAAACCTTTCATGTCAAACGGCTGTTGTTTTCGGTGAGGTCACCCTCCTGCGGGTGTTCATTACTTACAAAACAGTCGGCGATAGCCGCAATAATGCCGATTGTTATTTTAAATATCGATCGCACACAATTATGATTGGTTTAGATCACACTTATCGTAGAGATAATTTATAAAAATTTGCTCAAACTGCTCCCTAAAAAATGAGCACAAATCTCTACAAATTGCAAAAAAGGAGACGTGGACGTAGGAGGATTGTATGCCATTATAGAAGGTGACTTCCATTTGCGGGGGAAAAACAAAAAAACATGAGCTCTTCGCGGTTTAAGGTCAAGGGAAGCCTTCGAACCGGTAAAGCGCCGTTTTTTGCCACTCCTCGTGGCGGGATGACCGGTTATTCGCATTGCCAACCGGATCTTTCGCGCCGTTTAGCGATGGTCTTTTGCATGATTTTACTACTCACGATCAACTCTGGTTCGGTCGAACGGCCGTTTTATTACGGCCTCGGAGTTCCTAACGAATGTCACATTTGACCGGAGGAAATGGTTCGATCGTTGAGCTTCGAAGGTGGATATCGTTATAAATATAACAGGGCACACAACACGTATGGTTTATTATTCAATATTAAACCATTGTAATCGCCCAAGAAAAAAAATTTTCTAACCCCCCTCAAAATTTGTTGTTTTACGTTTCAAGGCATGTAAAATCCGAATATCCAATAAAAAAATTCTGTCTGGCCGCCGTACGCCGTTAGCAGTTTTCCGGCCAAACTATAATAGCTACATTCTTGAAATTTTCACCAAAAATCAATCTCGGTCCTACGACGGGCCAATTCTTGAACCAAATTGCTAGCTCAATTTTAAGGCTATTTTTGAGGGGTGTTCGTATATTCCAAGGTTTTTCAGAAATATGTGTGTTTGGTATCAATTTCTATAGATCTTTGGACGCTGAATCGAATGAGACCATCGCGGGGTCGATAGCTTCATTGGTTCTCGAGTTATCGCAGCTTTTGTGTCAAACTCGAGAGTTCTTGGAGCTATAAAAATCGATCTATCGGAATAGTCGTCAATCACACTCTTCAGCTGTATCGTTTGGCAATAAATTCAGCTTTTAATTAGGAAATTAAGAAAAAGAAAAATGTTCAAAATTACAATAGTTGCTACGGAATTTTCCCCTATAGATACCATCTGTTTTTCGGTGGGAACGTTCACAAATGTTCGGAACAATTGAAATCACAAATGGATAGTCTTCTTAAATCATTATTGAAGCGAAGGAATAATTAACCACTGTACAATCATTTGCAGCGTTTTTTCTAAAAAAAAAATCGGGGCGAAGGATTATTCCTTGTCAAAAATCCTTCGTGTTAAAGGACGTTAGCGCATAAAATCGCCCAAAGATTCGGATAGGATTCGCTGACTTTTGCTTCCAACCCACACAGCACGGGACTTTTTTATCTAGGTTTTAATCATAGCTTTCTTATGGTAAACGCCTAGTGGATGGCGGATTGTGGTGACCGTTAGAGACATGATTTAACAAAGTAACTAAAACTTCTACGTTCGAGTTTTCATAGAACAAGAAATGCACTAAAACTCACTATTGCGAGGTAACAGAAACGGATTTGAAACGATTCATATGAAACGTTGCCAACTGTAATTTTATAAGTACTTCATTTATAAAACGTTTTATTTGAAACGTTACAAATACGAACGTTACGAATACGTTCTCAGAGAACAGTTTCAAATAAGTTGCCAAACCAATCTTCCGGAGACTTTTTATTTTAAAAGCTACCAACCGAAACGTTTAGAAGACGTTCTGAGAGACGTTTTAAATACACTACTGAAAAAAACGTACGTTAGCCTTTTTAGTTGAAATGTTACGAACTGATACGTAACAAATACGTTCTGAGAAAAACGTTTTTAATACGTTGCTGAAAAAATGTTCCTGAGAAGTTCTTCTGGAACGTTACCAATTGAAAAGTTACTAATAAGTTATAAGAGAAAAGATTCAAAAAATGTTTTGCTGAAAAACGTGCGTGGGAAGTTTTATTTGAAATTATTTATTATCGTTATTTTCCAAAGGAAAGAACTTGCGTGTATGGCCATGGCCAGCCAATAGCGCAGTTTTACCCTCTGCTTCCCTAGCAAGATTTTTGAAACAACCTTAACAGCAAGGGAAAATGACATTTTCCATCATCTACTTTTAGCATATTTTTCTGTAAATAGTATAGAATGTATTATATCCACAAACAAAACCAAACCAACCCTAATGGGTGTGATTTACCGAACATACCTCAGCGTTTGCTGCTTTCATGATGATAGCTACTCAAAGCAATCTTAGGCTCCACATTGTCGAGTTTCAGTTTTATTGCTAGGGAACACTAGCGAAGTCGTTTTGTCTCGTAACAAGAGCCATCAAGCTCGCCATTGTCTCCCGAACGTCGTCGGTCTCCAACGATGGCATAAAAGGGCTCATTTATTCCAAAGCGGGAGCATCGGTCTCGAGATCGCTTCGGTTAGGTTGTTGCCTCGTAAGGAGAATTCAAACCGGGAGAAGCGCGGGCAGAGAACCCGAGATCCGACGGGGATAAACAGGTACAAAAAGGAACACTCCTTGGACGAGGCTACATCTTCACGTTTGTTCCATGCCATCGCCCAGGATTGGCTCGCACAAGGGTAGGTAGTCTCGCCAAGTTCAACGTTCGGCAGCAAGGCTGTCGCTAGGATCGGCTCGTATTGGCCGAAGGTCGGCCGCCATTGAAGCTTGCATGACGACAAACTGATTACGAAAATTACACCACTGAAATGCGAACTACTATTGCTAATGTAATGGAACACATTTATTTATCGAGAGCCCGCTTTCGGATTATTATTCAATAATAAACCATTGTAATAGGTCAAGAACATATTTTCTAACCCCCTCAAAATTTGATGTTATACAATTCAAGGCGTGTAGAATCCCAAATACAATACAAAAAATTCTACCCGTCCGCCGCCAACACTTTTCTGACGAAACTATAATAGCTAAATTCTTGACATTTTCACCAAAAATTCAATCTTGGTCTGACAATGACTCAATTCTTCAGCCAAATCGCTACCTCAATTTTAAGGGCATTTTTGGTGGGTTTTGAGGGGGAGAAAACTCGGATTATCCAACGTTTTTCAGAAAAAGGCGTATTTGGTATCCATAGATTTTGGACGCTAAATCTAATGAAACTATCGCGGGGTCGATAGCTTTATTGGTTCTCGAGTTATCGTAGCTTTTGTGTTGAACTTGGGGATTTTCACAAATTTGGCAACTCAAGGATTTTTGGAGCAATAAAAATCCTTTTGTACTCGTCGGAAAGGTCGTCAAACACTCTCGTCAGCTGTTCCGTGAGGGGAATAATTTAGCTTTTAATTTGAAAATTAAGAAAAATGAAAATGAGTAAAATTACCAAAGTTGCTACGGAAAATTCTAATATAGTAACTAATTGAATGATTTATAAATAATTATGCACTAGCATTCGCATTGAAATTCAACACGCAGGCTTCAGGAACGAAGCTAATCGCATAAAAATAGAATATAATATTGTCTATTTCTTATTAAAACTCGGGCGGCAAGCCCAAATTACATGAAGAAGTAGACCAAAAAGGAAAACTAAAGTGCGTCAATTCAAAAATATATTCACATAAAATAAATAAAACCAAAAAGGCTATGTACGTTCAGAAAATGATACGTTAGAGATAAAAAAATTACTAGCAAGCAGCAAACTCGGAGATTTACAAGCCTAAACCACTTCACATCCTTGTCTCGGTCTCCTGTCAAAACATTTTCTCTTCAGTCTATCAATATCGACCTCAATCTAACAATAGCGCAACTTCATTTTCAATAAAACGTCCTCCCTGCCGAGCCAAAAGTTGCGCAAGGGAGGCCCGATATAAACCAGGACAGATTTCTTGTCTAAGCTAAATAAATGTTTTGATCTATTGAACCTAATATTTTTGGAAGAGTTGAGATGGAGTCTTATAATTATTTTCATGTCTGACGAATGACGCTAAATATTCAAAAAGCACACTTCACTTCCATGCTTTTGTCATTTTTCGAAATTTTTTCGAGCCAATTTCCAATTTTGTGGCTTCAGAAAGAAAACCCAATCATCAGAATATTTAACCCATCAAATATTTAATCCTCCAATATCATGAGAAGCGCATTTTCTTATTTTTACTTTAATTGTAGTCATTTTTGTTTCGGTCAGGATCGCAGCGAAAAGAAAATCCAGGAAGGGGAGGGAATCAAAATTTTCCCAACTCCACCAGCAAAATTTCTCAATATTAAAAAAAAGAAAGCCGAGGGATATTGGTTCTTACCATCTTGCATTAGAGTTTTTTTTTAAAGTTTAATTCAGTATTTCAAAGTTTTTTTGGGAACTCCATGTTATGCACGTGGAGAATTGATACCTAACTTTATTTTACTGCGTTTATGTTACGTTTATATTTTTATGCTTTAATGCCGAAATCGATACAGCTAATTTAAAATCACTGGACTTCGTGACAATCTTTTTCGTCACAATCAAGTTTTCTATCTTTGTGAATCCCAACCTTCGCCTAGTTCTTTCCCTTTTTTATTCCCTCTCCCCTTCTTTTTATAATATTTATTATTTAACTAGCATTTTTTTGTTTCCATCTTCGAGGCACACAATTTTCCCCTTTTACAGTTCCAGCGTTAGGGATTTAAAAAATAAGCCCTAATCACCTACCTATATATACGATTATGAGGAAAATGTCGTGCTATTTAGAGCCATTCTCTTCATTAACGGGCAGAATTGAAAAAAAAAAAAAAAAAAAAAAAAAAAAAAAAAACACGTCAAGATAAACGGCCATTTGACCAATAACGTGCGGATATTTTTAGGGTCGAACTATCTTTTCGGCTCGAGGGAAGGCCGCCACGCCCAAGCTGTCATTAGCGGTGACCACGGAACATCCATCATCGGAACAGCCACGAAAGGTGGATCTTTTGCGTGTTGCAGATAATTATGCAAGCGGAAGTATCGGTAGCGTTAATTTTTTGTATCAAAATAGATTTTTATTTATTTATTTACATTACACATTACATGATTACACCGCTTTACTCAATGTGCCTAACAAGTAATCAAGAAAAATATATATAGGTATATAAATAAAACAGATTTATCCTTTGGAAGCCATACGACAGAGGTAGTTTTTTTCAACAGGCACAAATTGAAATTTTTTTGAAAAAATGTGAAAAGCTTTTCTTTTTTTTAATTGAATAACTTTATTTGTATAATATTACAATATATTATAGCTGATCGAGTAAGAAAATGTAGTGGTTGGTTGATCTGGCACTTGGGTGGGAATGAGCAGTTAGTGAACTTTGGCTTTCGGCCTTCGATCTTCGACCATACACGCACGTTCTTGCTCTTGGGGAGAGAAATTCTGGATAAAAAGTGTTAGATTTCCTTTGGAAAATCATGGCGTTCCGTTTGAGGGAGGTTTGCCAAGGGATAAAGGAACGTTTCGGCTGAGCTCACGTGTATGGGCCGATGAGATGATTTTGTAGAGGATGAAGGGGCACATCATCGTTTGGAAGTTCGAATCATCCTTGAAAGGGGACTAGCGTTCAATAAAACTGTTATTTGATGTGAAAAGCTTTCGAAAAAAATTTAAAAAATTGTTCAAGAAATTTTTTAATTAGATTTTTTTGGATACAATGGGATATAAGCACGTATACGAGCTTAATATCAGGGGAAAGACGCAGCTCATTAGATTTAATTCGATTTCTGGCACACAGCACTTGCAAAAATTATGAGTAATGTATTTATATCGATTGGAAGAACCTCGTCTTCAGTGAAGAGGGAGTTCATTAATATTATACTAAGACCAACAAGACAGAACAGCGTTGATGGCTGGCAAGTTAAATTATATTCCGAGATGTGACACGACAATGCGATCTAGTGGCTCCCAAGCGAACTGGAGCACGGCGTGTTGCATACTTTGTAAATAAGGCGTTGGAATCGTATTGGTTATACTTGAGCACGAACAATGATTTATTTGTACCTCGAAGGGATTTTTAAGGCTGCAAAATAAGAAAAAAATTTCCTCTATACTTTTCATTTTTTAAGGATTTTCCTTCTTCATCGAATTTCATCTTCTTGTTGAGTCAGGAAATGTTGGAATTTTCTTAGCCTCAAAAACACGTTACGTTGAATTACTCTAATTACAATAATCTTGAGAGATTAGAAGAAGTACGCTTACCACCGTTGATCATCTTACGTTGAAAAAAAAAAAACATATTATCAATAACTCTTCGAAAATCTTTTGTCATTTCTTATCCCGCAATTTACTCACCGACATGCGCGAGGGAAGACAACTCTGATTCTGAAACAAAGAGCAATATCGAGCCATGAGATAGGGTGGAACTAAATTAAAACGAGTACTTATCGAACGAGTTGCCATTTTCAAAATCACTATAATTATAGCGGGCAATAAAGTAAGCAAATAAATCAATCGACTTACAGCACTGGAACGAAACAGGGTGTTTGAATGGCCAAAATACTTAGTAGAAAACTCATCTTTATTACCTTGAGGTTTTCAATTGTGCATTTTCCCCCCAAGTGCACTTTATTTCACGTTTTACTGGCTCCCTTGGCATAATATTCAAATCCACAATGTTTTTTTTTTCGATCAACTATATCAATATGATCTGTACTGTTTCGTTTTCATAGCGTTTTTAGCAAATGAAAAATAATAACCACTCTTCAAATTTTTAACGACGGGGTGAGGGGACATTAAACGGTGATCACTCTGCTGTAGTTATTTATTTATCACTTTCTATATAAAACTGCACAAGCAGGAGAAGGAGAGGTATACGATTGATTGAGGAACTAGCCGGAAGGATTCGGATGAAAAAATAAGGGTTGGAAAAAGCTTAAAAATTAAATTTTTGGCTCTAGTTAAAAAAAATTGAAATGAATAAAAAAAACGTCGTTTTGGGAAAATTTGGGTTTGCGGACTATAAATCGGGCGCCGTAGCTGTTTTAACTAATGGGTTTTACATGAATATATCAAGTGAATAGCAAAGTTGTGGTTGGATAAATTTCCTACATTTTTGTAATTATTTTCTAATTAAATTAATTTTTGTTTTATTTTAAAAATTATTTTACGACGTTCCCTACAATTAAATAAAAAAATTCTGGAAAACTGACAATTCATTTTAAATTCTCACAAAACATGTTCTGTGTACCCTCCAGAAATGAATATTAGGAAATTATCAGCTAATCCTCCTTTCATCGCATGCATGCAGAAGCCTCTCTCGATCCAATTTTGACGAACGACTTTGTTAATTTTTGGTAACAATTTTTGGTAATAATTTTTGGCGCAATCAAAAATTATATTTAAAAACGCGGTAAGTAAATTAGCAAGTGAACAGTAGTTAAGGCGTCTGTTGCGACTCTAAAAATGTGTGGCCAAAAATTAAAAGGAGGGGCTACGAAAACGCCTCGAAAGCTTGGGAAGACGATACGCGCTACCTTGGGGACCTTTTCAGGTACAGTTTAGCAGTTTACAACGAGAAGCATGAGCAAGACGCTCGCCTCCATACTAATTCTCATTAGAAAAAAAATCCGCGAGATGTTTTTGAAATTGTTCAGCAGGTTTAGTCTCAGTCTGTGCGTACCTATTAGCTTTGGCCAGATAGCTTTACAAGCGCACTCTTACGAACGTTGAAAATACTGAACGTTTCTTTAGCTAGCCGTTAGACCACTCTTACGTTTCGATTGCCCGCTCGGGAGGAGAAGCTTGGTCTACGAGCGGTTGAGACCACATTCAGACAAGAAATCCCTACCTAAGAGATGTGTTTCGGATTGGCAGTGAATCTATAATTCAGCGCGTTGGTGCTTTGATCATGAAAATTTATTTCTCCTGTAAGTAAAGAAACCACCCAATGGTCCAATATAAAGATTTTTTTATTTCTTCCATAAGTACCAAAAAAATACTAAGATGCTGCTCTAAGAACGAAACTATACTTAGCCAACTGGCGGAAAATTTTTCTTCTTCTTGTACGAGGATTTTTCTAAATATTTTTTATATAAAAATAGGTATTTCTAATATAAGAATAATTCTAATTTGGAATTATGAAAAATATTTTCTCCAATAATATTTTTCTCCTCATCAACCAAGGGCAATAATATAATAAAATCGAAAATTATTCGCACTCACCATCATTTGTACCGTTGAGTATTTTTTGAATTATCTCCCGCTCATCATCGCCAGCGTCACCTGACATAACTGCAACAAATAGAACAAATAATATGTTATAAATACTCGTATGAACATAATTCAAAAATTAATTGTTCCAAATTTTTTAAATCTGTTTTTCGAAATTTCATAAAATTAATCTCAATTAAATATATCGTATTAAAGCAAAATTATTTAAGGTGACTTAGAATGGGAGAGTTTCATAAATGATTTAATAACCAACAATTTCGTAAGCGAGTAACCAGCTTGGCGCTAGTTCGACTAGTTTGCCGATCTTTATGCTCGAACAAACAAACATATTATTCTAATGAGGGCGGTGAATAATTAGCGTTCAGCAAGTACGTGACAAGGTTCTGATGAGTTTGTGTTTTTTCAAGATCTCTGCCTTCCATTGTTTGGATTTTTCAACGCGAAATTTCGCAAAGACGGTAGTATGGAAAAATAAAATGAATCCGCAAAATATAAGAACATTGTCATTCGAGCGCTAATGTATACATACAGTGAAGTGAAGGTTAGATACATTCGTGGAAATAAAAATACGCGAAGGAACTATTTAATTTACACCTAAGGCGTCAACGTGACCATTCTTAAAAATAGGAACGGTAAAAAATCTATAATCATCGAAATAAACTTTTTAGCAATAACTTAATTTTTTCCAGAGCTTCGGAATATTTCGATGCGGCGAAATATTAAAAAATTGCCACCGGTTGAGCAACGAATGCGCAAAAACATTATCAATTCCGACGTCAGAATGAGCGCGCCAATTAAAACATTCCAATTTATCAACGTCTCGTTAAATTAATTTACGTCACGTTATAATGCTTCTTATGACATAAACAGGGGAAATTTGCTCGACAATAGAACACGTTAGAAGAATTTCGATGGTTTTTTTTGCACGCTCCAACGGAAAAGTTCGAGATGTCAAAAAACCAGCCTAGAGCAACATAAACGAGCATTTCGCTAATACAGTAAATTCATGTATAGTTTCCATGTCGAATTCGGGATGAAGAGCAATTTAGGTTGATCCTGAGTGAAAAAAATTATTAATCGATAAATTCAACGCACTCTCATACGAGTCAAGCGAGATGAGTAGTAGATATTTTATCCTTTTTATTGGTATCAACGGAACAATAACGAGCATTCAAATTTTTAAGGCTGCGGTCCGCTTGAAAGGTTTTCCACTATTTACACAGCGACAACAATAATCCGCCGAATTTTATGCGGCTTGTAAATGAATATCTTAATTTTGTAATAATCTATTGCCGAATTAACAATTTGACACTCACAAAGAACTTCTCTTTTGAGCACCATAAATTTTTTTACCACAGTAAAAAACGAGCTTTTATTTATTTATTTGGTACGAGCAATTAGGTGCTCAATTTACAAACTTAACATAAAATCAAATCAATCCTACAAAAAAAAAAAAGAGAAAGTTTTGAAATTAATCCTACACTGAACGGCCGATATTAGGTTCGGCAATTATATCCATTTTCCAACGCAAATCGTTATTGCTAAACCGCAAAAAAACTGCAAACCGATCGATGAACAAAACTTAGCAGTAGTTGCATGCGAATAAAAGGAAACCTATCGTTGGAAAAATAACATAAATTAGTTACATAACTTACCGCTGTACGTCATTGCAAAGAGGGAAATCGCTCATAGGGCAAATTTATCCAGTTTGGATGAATTCACTCGATATTTTGAAATTATTTCCTCTTGAAATGTTACAAAAAGAATCCGCAACTATAAATGAAACAGTACCTACTAAGGGACAATCTGAACTGCGAAAATATTTCACGATCATTTCGACAGTGGAATTCGCGTTTATTGACAATCGACTCGATGCCAAGAGGCAATCGAGCAATCGAGAACTTTTCAACTCAAAATATTTCCTATGGATTTCAATTCGGTATTTATTGAATGTTATTTATTTATAAATGAGGTCATTGTTAATAATATTCGAGGGCTGTTAAATCATTCCGAGTGCCTAGCTTCCGGGAACGACTGAAAAAAATTACTCATTGGCTAAAAATTATTCTTAGTTACCTCACCATCAAGCGATCGAAACGAAAATAGTTTACATTCGTCAAAACGCTGCAAATGATTGTACAGGGGTGTATTATTCTTTTACTTCAATAATTATTCAAGAAGACCATCCATTTATAATCATAACTTGTCCGAATATTTGTGAACGTTTCCGTCTAACAAAAGATTGGTATTAAATAGCAAAAAATAATAATATATCCATTTAATAAATTTTATTAAATGGATATTTATTATTATTTTTCCTTAATTTTCAAAAGCTAAATTATTTGCCGTACGGTACAGCTGCAGAGAGTGTTTGACAACCAGAGAGTGATTGAAGAGTGTTCGAGTATAGAATGATTTTTATAGCTCCAAGAATTCTCGAGCTTCATGCCAAATTTCTGAAATATCTCAAATTCCACACGAAAGCTATGATAACTCGAGAACCAATAAAGCTATCGACCCCGCGATGGTCTCATTCGATTCAGCGTCGAAAAATCTATTGAAAAATATACCAAATAAACCTTTTTTAAACGTTGGATAATATGAATTTTCTACCCTTAGAAAATACTTTTCAGATTGAGGTAGCGATTTGGTTGAAGATTACGGCGTTTGACGGACGGACAGAATTTCTTTGGTTTAGTATTCAATAACCAACCATTTCAATCCCAAGAAAAAAAACTTACCCAATATCCAATAAAAAATTAAAAAATTCGGCCGTCCGCGGAACGCCGTCAACACTTTTCCTACGAAACTATAATAGCTAAATTCTTGAAATTTTCACCGAAAATCAATGTTGGTCTGACAATAGCTCAATTCTTTGGCCAAATCGCCATCTCCATTTTAAGGGTATTTTAGAGGAGATGAGAAGAAAATTTGTGTTTTCTAACGTTTGGTATCAGTTTCTACAGATTTTTGATCGCTAAATAGAGTGACACTATCGCGGAGTCGATAGATTAAATGATTCTCGAGCTACCGTAGCTCTCGCATCATTTTCTAGATTTTCAAAAATTTGGTTTTTAGCTAGAGAACTTTTGAACTTATAATAACAGCATAAACGCGTTTCTCCACGACGGCGGTCGGGAGTATTGGATAACTGTCATAATGGATCGTGGACTGTAGTTTCTATTAAAGATGTATGATTTTACAAAGTGACTAATACTCCCCACGGCCACCGTTGAAAAACACCGGTGACAGCAAAAACTTCCTATTAGAAAAATCTTTTCCATGGGCGATTACAATGGTTTATTATTGAATAATAAACCAAATGGTTATCTTCATCCGAACTATAATAACTACGTCAACCAACCAAAACGATCAACGGACGAGTTGCTCTAGGATTGGATGAGTGGCCATTGGATTTTGTTTGTCAGATCAAGCTAATTGGTTTTAATTGAGGTCAGCTGCTATCAACCGATGCTAAAAGGATAAACCGCTTCAATGATAATTAAATAAATTTTTTTGGCTTAGGGAAACCGTTGAAAAGGATAATTTTGTAATTTGCTCGATGATAAATCTATCTTAATAGCGTCAATTTACATTTTTCCACCTTTTTGAACAAGTTTAAACTTGAATCATGTTCAACCAGCTGTTTGATTCACATGTTTGATCACTGTCTACGATCTACTGGGCTATATTTTAACGAAAACGGTGACAAGTTTCTTACACAGAATTACTCTCAAGGGAGCTATGTGATTTATACGATTGAGTAAGGTTTTTTTCATACGCGAGGGCCTCTCAGTGGGACAGTGTACCAGGCCATGGGGACATCCTTCTTGCCCGATCAAGGAACCAAGGAGGATTTCACCTAGACTCTTCAGCACCAGTTCGAAGCTTATGGTTTTGAAAATGATCGACGGCATGAGGAACTTTTGTAAGTTTAATCTGTTTTTATTAACCCTCGAAATGTCAAGAAACTCGAATCAGGGGACGATTATAAATAGAACAACCTTAATTAAGAATTCGTATCGCTGAAGTCATAAAAAGCGACCCGAGATAAATCTCATCGAAAAGCAGTTGTAGTGAATTTATTGGTGCTCTCGTAGATTTTAGATTAGCATAAAATTATTTCAAGTCAGTCATAACTTATTTTTTCACGCGGAAAAAAAATTATGTCGGCAATAGCAGTTCACGTGTAAAGAAAACCGGTGGTGTGCATAGATCTGAGCAATTTCCTCCACGTTAGTGTACCACAATCGTTACTGAAAAACTTGCCAGGCGACGTAAAAATGAAGAACGTACAAATTAATTGAATGGTATGTGAGCCGAACAATACTACAAAAGTTTTGTGAAATAAGATCATTATTATAGCAAGAGACCTAAAAGTACAAAAGCGCCCAAACAAAATAACCGGAAATGCGATATACGAGGAAGTACTTTGTGTGACAACAATAATAAAAATCAAAACGTACACCTGCCATGAAAAAATTTGCCCCCCAGCGATAAAATATATTCATTTTTGCGTCCAGTAAAAATAAATATAGAAAATACGCACTAGCGAAATAGCGAAAAAAGCTGTTAACGTGGAAGTACGGAGTGTGAGCCAATAGATACACAATTAATGGCACATAAAGCCTGTAAAAATCTTAGAACGGTTTTATTTCGGAAATATGGTTTGCTATCCAAATTTCAAAACCAAATAATTTTTCACATTAATATGGAGAAGATTTTCTGATAATTTCATCGAGTTTAATTCATTAATAGGAGAATGACGATTTTCGTCAGTTTTTGACCACGGTAAGTTCGTTTTGGCCGACAAGAACGTTCCGTTAAACGATCCAAACCGCTGTAGATTCAGATTGGTGACCGTTTTGATCTCTGTTCAATAGTCACGTGCGCTTATTGGACGAAACGGCGATCGAATACAAAGCTGAAACGTCCTTGGAGCAATCGAGTTGACGGGCCGTCATTCATGCGGCGTAAAGCGACGTTTCCTGATGATTCCGACAATGAATTACCTACGATGAGAATCCACGGAAAATGATAAGACTATTTAAACGGATAGGGGAAATCGAAAAAATATTTGTCGTCGTATTTTGAAAAATTTTTGGCGCACAATTTTTTGGCTTGAGGTTTTGCAAAAAAATTGTACCTACGACGAGTTTTTTTTTCTCAACCGAAAGAAGTGTAGACGAGGTTTTCAATGATAGGCGATCCACAATTAGGTATGATGTGGCATTTATGTAGTATACCCGTAAGCGATAATTACGATAAAGGATGGGGAGACAAGTCAAGAACTTGATAGATAGAATTGTTAAACAGCAATGTGCATAAATCACACTGTACCAATTATAAAACCGAGAAACTCTTCCAAAGGTTGCAACGTAAGTATGATGCAAAATTTGTGCTAAAAACCTAGACAAGCGACTTGAAAAATCGAATAATAATTATTCGTGCATTATTCACGAAATAGGTTGATGCGTAGGACGAAAGAAGTGTGAGCCTACTGATACAAGGCATCTTGTGTAATGGAATCATGTTTGCAGCAAAATAACCCAAATCCAAAAAATAAAAAATAACATCACAGAAGTATTGCGTGTGACACCAACAATAAAAATCAAGCGCCATCCGCACGTCGTAGTAAAAAATTTAAGACCACATGCGTTCAAATATATTGATATTTGAGTCCTCTGTAGATATCAAAATAGAAAATAAAGCCAAGTTAAAAATTTATCCAATTTTATCCCAAGTTAAGGAACTGTAGACTGTGGACTGTAGACTGTTGATCAGCGTTAATTTGGCGAATTTCAACCGTTTTAACCTGTAGGAAGCTAAAATTTGGCCTCCTATTCACAATCTTGAAGGTGCACTGGGTACAGATCAGCTGAGTAGAAGCTGATGTTAACAAAAGTATGAATTTTCGCCTTTCGGCTGAAATCAAAGTGCGAGATCGCCGAGGAAATTTTCTACAAATTAAAACTACTTTATTCAGAGATGTTAAATTTTTGCCAACAGTTCAGCACTCGTTGGGCAGTTAATTTTTCCTTGATGAGGAAAATTATACATAGAAATATCCTATTCTAGACAGATCTATTGTTTTTCCCATCAAGGAAGAAATTAGTTCTCCGTCAGAATTTCGCTCACCCATTAAATTTATGAAAAGTCAACTAAATTCACTCATCGAGCTGAACTGATAGAATTAAAGGAATGATCCTGTTTTCCATCAGCAGCGATATAATTACAAAATGCTCGTGCGCGGTAAAAAATACGAGAAGAGGGAAAACGTCAAATCAAGCGCAGATGATTTCAGATAAGAGAAATTCGTATCTTCGATTCCTAAATGGCAAAGGCGGGCGAATTATCTCTTTCGCATTTTTGACTAATCATTCAGCAAGACATATATATATATGCTTTGCGGTTGTCGCAAATCAGCTCTGTATTTGTAAGGTTGGAGAATTAATGGTACAGCTTACGACTGCGGTTCGTGGAGGTCGGGATCATGGTCGGGGCTGTCCTAGGCCCCTGACCAGTTGCAGTCGTTGAGGCTCGAGCACCTTGGAGCACTCACTGAACTGACCAATGATCACTGGACACACACCAAGCACGCATTAGTCGAAAATACTCACACACAGTAAACTCCCACCGCAAAGAGACCCGCCCGAGCCCTCACTCCCACTCGCCGGTTGACAGCAACGTGACTTGCTATCCGACGTTGATTTCGAGTTGTTTTTCTTTTGGAAAAATTTGTTTCTATAAAATCGAGAACGAAACTATTCGAATAAATCTTTCCTCTGTGAATTTGCGGTGACGAGGGGCTACTTTTTACACGAAATGACAGATTATGCAATGGGAATCAGCTGTACGCAAAATATAAAAACCCCAAATGCCACAATGTAGCTCGAGTAAAATAATACGACCTAAATATTTGGGATAATGCTGTTGAAAAAATCGAAACATTTGGATTTTTACTTCCATGTTTACGTAGTAAATGAAAGTATTGTGATTGTCAGAAAAGTCTAAATTAATGCGGGAGAGATTTTCATAACACTGTACTCTGAAACACTTTCTGAACAAGTATCAATGTGTCCGAGGGTCTGTGGTCAAGAAATTATAGAAGGCGTCATATTATGACGTGAAAAATCCGTGAAAAAATAATGGATTTTTCAAAAAAAAAGTTCTTTAATTAAATATGCGAAGTTTGCCAATATTGAACTTTTGATAACACGCAGTACTTCCGAAATACACGCGTTCGATTTTTTTTTTACTTTGATTTTTAAAGGCCAAAACAATTAGCATTTTTGAGCGTTTAAGGTTTTGAAATGTTCGCTATGGCAAGCTTGATTTTCATCGTTTGGCTCACACACCGTACTTCTTCGTAAATCGAATTTATAGTTTTTGTTTTTTACTTCCATGTTTACGTAGTAAATGGAAGTATTGTGATCGTCTGAAAAGTCGAATTCTTAACCGAGGTCCTGATGGAAGAAATTTTCATAGTAGTATACTCAGAAACACTTTCTGAACAAGTGTCTGTGTGTCTGTGTGTCTGTGTGTCTGTGTGTCTGTGTGTCTGTGTGTCTGTGTGTCCGTCTGTCCGTCTGTCCGTCTGTCTGTGGTCACAAACTGACATAAATCGCCATATCTCCCTGAAAAATTGATGAAATCCTATGAAATTTTAAGGGAATGTTCTCCCAGTGATTGTGCAAAATTAGGTTTTTCCGGATTTTGAATTACACACAGTACTTCCGAGATATAAGCGTTCAAAGTTTTTTCTGTTTCGATTTTTACAGGCTATGAGAGTCAATATTTTTCTACGTTTGAGGGCTTGAAATGTCGGTTATGACAAGCAGAAAACACTAGATTTTTTGTATAGTGGGTCACATACAATGCCTCCACGTTATGAGCGTTTTTCACGATTTCACAAGTGCATGTTTTGTATTTTGATTTTTACAGGCCGCAAAACTCAATGTATTTGAATGTTTGAGGTCTTAAAATGTTGGGGTGGACGATTGATTGATGCCTGATTTTTATGAAATGGGTCACGTGCAGTACATCCGCGTTATTTGCACATTTGCTACATTTTGATTTTTATAGACCACAAAAATGAATATATTTGAACGCTGGAGGACTTAAAATTTTTCTATATGACAGTTGAATATCGTTCGATTTTTATTATTGGGGTCACATGCAGTACCTCCTCGTAAAACGCATTTTCTGTTGTTTAATTTGTATTTTATGGGTTTCTTTGCTTTAAATATGACCAACTTTGACCTCGTTCACAAAACTTGTTTTGCATAGTTTGGATAACACACAGTACTTCCGCATTATGCCTTTTTTTAACTTTTGAGATTTAATAGACCGCAAGAGTGAATATACATTAGACTTTGAATTTTCTATATGACAGCCTAATATTGCTTGATTTTTATTATTGGGGTCACCTGCAGTACTTCCTCGTAAAACCATTTTCAGTTATTTTATTAAGCGTTATTGTACTTTTAGGGTCTCTGCTATAAATATGACCAACTTTGACCTCGTTCACAAAACTTGTTTTGTATGGTTTGGGTAACACACAGTACTTCCGCTTTATGCTATTTTTTAACTTTTGAGATTTCAATAGACCGCTAGAGTGAATATACATTAGACTTTAAATTTTCTATATGACAGCTGAATATTGCTTGTTTTTTATTATTGGGGTCACCTGCAGTACTTCCTCGCAAAACGCATTTTCAGTTACTGTACTTTTTGGGGCTCTTTGCTATATATTTGACCAACTCTGACCACGTTCACAGAACTTGTTTTGTATAGTTTGGATAACACACAGTACTTCCGCCTTATGCCGTTTTTTTGCATTAGAGATTTTTATAGACCACAAGAGTGAATATACTTTAGACTTTAAATTTTTCTTTATGACAGATGAATGTTGCTTGATTTTTATTATCGGGGTCACGTGCAGTACTTCCTTGTTAAACGCAATTTCAGTTATTTCACTTAGCACTTTTGTAACTTTCGGGTCTCTTTGCTTTAAATGTGACCTACAACGACCATGTTTTGTTTTGTTTTGATCACATACCGTACTTCCGCCCTACGCCGTTTATCGCTGTTGAGCTTTTTACAGGGTGCAAAAATCAATACATTTGACGCTAAAGGTATGAAATATTTGTAATGGCGAGTGAATGACGCCTGATCTTTACCGCTAGGGTCACGTTTCGGCCTTCGTACGATTTTCTCGATTTTATAATTGGTTATACCAGTTACCGACTCAAACATGGAAGTACTGTGTGATCTATGCACACCACTGGTTTTTTTATTCGAGAGTTTTCTCACATTTGAACTTCAAGCGATGAAAGTGATTCCATTTCACTATCTTTGTCTTGGCTCACTGTCAATGTCTGAGGCTCACCAACCGTACTTCATGAGTTTTTTTTTTTTAAGGTCTTTTAGTTAGGAAAAAGTCGAATGTTCGTAAGATTCAAATTGAGATCATTGTGGGAAGGATTTTTCACGACCGTTCTAATTTTTACGGCCAGAAGCCCTCCCGGAATTTTCTCATGATTTTTTTCTTAACTCTGTATTTTTCCTAGTTCGCAACTTCATTATGCCAATCGTATAAATATCTACATATTTTAGGTATATCTTTTCGCCGACTTCAACATGAAAGTTCTGAGTTATCTATGCAGACGGTTTCAATCTAGTATTCGTTGTTGTAACCAAAGTAGTTTTGCTTTATTTTTCAAACCGATTTTTTTTTTACTTCCACGTTTATTTTTAATGGGTTTTGGTAAAAAAAAAATGATTCCGAGTAAAGCTCGTTTCACTTAAAAGTTGAAACATTGTTGACCTAAATTTTCGATATCACGTGATGTGAGACAGCGGCGATGTGCTGGACCTTGAAAATATTATTGATAAATAATAATCCTCGTTAATTCAGACCAACCGACAACTCAAAGCGAGCGAATTGAATCGGATATCGTCGAATTTTAAAAATACCGCGTTTCGACATCGTGTCATTCCCACGTTAATCGCGCCAATTTGTCATGTGATGATAATTATTTGCTAATAATGTAGGATGCGAAGGGAGAATTATTTCGTGTAAACAACAGGCGACAATGCGTGAGGTGGCTTCATTTGACAAATGCACGTATCACGCAATTCTCACGACGACGTTGGGATCAAAATTGGCATTATGCTATTATAATTGCACGACATTCCTTGTGTTCAAAGAGCCTCTTATATAAAAAATAAATAAAAGGTTATATGTGAAAACGTTCGATCTTTTCATTGAATTGATAGATATTCGTCAGAAGTCCTTGCGGATTGAAAATGACATGAAAAATATCAAATTACATTCGGAAAAACTAAGAATTTTGACGAGATGGGTAACAGTGGTATTTTCTTTAGTCGGTAATATTGCTAACGATTATTTGATCTCTATCTAGGAATCTGTGAAGCAATTATCAATATCTAAGACACGAACTCCGACAATCTTGCGACAATCGAAAAGCAATTACGGTCGACTGGTATGGAAGAGGCGTAGATATTAAAACGATCAAGCTGTTATCGGGTGTTGAGAGTGAAAACTCTGCAAATTATTATGTAACGGTTTACTATTCCCTGTAACATTTGCTCTAATTTTATATGCGTTTTCACAATGAGGAATTTTCACCATCAAGTTGAAATAGCCGAACTTAAAATATGCGATATTTAAAGTTTACATGATAATGTTTGTAATAATAATGTAAAGTAAGAATATGTATAACGTAATGTAATAATAACGTATATATGAATACAGCGTGTACATGATAAGGTGAACCGCACTTCAACCACGTATTCTACAACTGTTTACAACAGAAAGTGTCCCATAATGTTTTTTCCCGATTTCCCGTGATTTGAGATTTTATTCGTGTTTTTGATCTTATCTCACTAAAACAGGCCTTAACATCCTCAATTTCAGAGCAACTTGTAATCTGCGGATACAGTTGGAATTTTTAAATGTACTATATTCAATGTGTCAAACCAATTTCTATCGCACGCTCAAACTTGACAAAAAATCAATCTAACAAGCAAATTTTATGAAATTTAGAAAGAATGTGTTTGTCAAATGTTTATCGCACCTCTTTAGTACTTGGACCAGATTTCTCTAGATTTCTCTAAGAATTTAGAAAGAATGCGGTTTTTCAAACGTTTATCACGCCTCATTAGTAAAACGTTTTGCCAGATTTCTCCAGCCTAAAAACTGCGCCACATTAACAAATATCAAATGTCAGACGAAAATTTTACATTTTAAAAAATTTTACAATTGAAATAAGCAGTGAAAAAACGTATTACCGCAGAAAACCGCGAGTTTCGGGATGAAAATTAACGTTTTTAAAGGATCGGGATCAACAAGCGGCGAATTTCTCCTCATAGTGATTTCACCCAATAGACTCTTTTTGTCCAATATCAGTAATTTTAAGTGTTTTAACCTACAGAAAATGAATTATTTCCGTTTTTAACAGATTTTAACTGATATGCAATTAATTATACGTTTACCGTTCAAAAATTGAAGTACTGCCTGTATTGCATGAATGGTATTATGTATAGTAATTACTAACTTGTATTGTTTTTTACAAAATTGCCTTTTTTAAAACGAAATAAAAAAACTCAAAATGATGTTGTAAGTGAGAATTATTTATACGCCTTGAAGCTTTATAGTGAGATTTGTAATAAGGTTAAAAGAGAGAAACTTTTCATTTTGTTTGTATATTTTCAGATGTACTAGCTCGGTATTGATTTAAATTTCTGCGACCGTGTAAATGAAACCATTACAAAGAAAATTTTAACGTTTCTTGAATACACGTTACGAGTGCAACTTTGAAGCGTATACCCACCTCGAGAATTTAATAAACCATCAATATCTTCCCTTTCGACATTGATGGGAGATCGATTGGAGCAAATTTTGGACAAAATAATAGGATAAAAATTCTTCAAAATTTTTCAATAAGGATGGATTATTTATATTGATGCTTGAAAACGAGTTTGTATGTGTTCGAGTCGAAATTAGGATGATCAATTTTCTTCAAACGCGAGACATATTGTATAATTTTCTGTGAAAATTCGCTAGTTGCGTTATTGTCGACGGTGGACATAGTTTCCGAACGGAATGAAGACGTCGCGTTCGTCCTTGAATCGGTAGGACGACAGTTGAACGGAATCGCGGGCTAATCTGCGCCGAGAAAAAGAGAACGAAACCACTCGACATTGTAGGAAGGCATTCTACCTTTGAAGAAGACCCGTGTAAACAATGAAGTCGCAAAACGAGAATGAAAATTCTCCGCAAAAAACGCCGACTAGACGATTGTTGAGTTTCCTGAAGCTCCGGGCGAGCAGAAAGAGAAGAGTACGTGGTTGCCTGTTTGAACGACGTGAGTGCTTGGGAATAAGCTGGCGTGCTCGGGCTGTATCTGGTAATCAATGGTGACCACGGCTGAGACCTCGACCTTAGCAATGGGCGAAGAGTTGAACTGGGCAGGAAAAGGAGGGGAGAGCTCGTAATGACTACCGCCGAACTGACATGGAAGCCCTCAAGTTGGCCTGGGATAAGTCTAGCAGCAGAATACTGCGAAGATACGCGGGAAAATCGCATTACCATAATGGATCGATTTTGGCCAGTACGATGCCCAAATGAAGCTGTGAAAATTGACGGTTCCGAACATGAAAGCGACGCTGTCTCACCTTCAGACAGATGAAGCGGTTTTGCGACGAATACAATAATTTTGAGGGTATTTGGGTGATCAATATTTGAAGGTTCAATTATTACCACTTTGCTACGAATTTTTCGACTGCATTCATAATTATGATTATAATCATAAAACAGCATAAATCAAGCGCCCTATCAGGATCAATATTTCAAAATCAACTGGAAGAATCGCTCAAAAAGAAGATACATGATGGAGTGCCAATTGTTGAAAAGTCTATTGTAACTGAAGAAGCAACTATTCGAGGCTTTAAACCTGACGCTTCTGAACTTTTCTGTCTCGTGCAAAATATTTATTATTTTTCGAGCATGTTTTGCCACTTTCAATAAATTAAAAACACCTTTCTTACGAACGTTCAGGCAAAAGTGATTTATTTGAAGTGATTCAATTATTTGAACGGACTGTTTCAAGGTTAACGTCTAGAATAAATATCTTTCTTGGGATCATGGACACGGTTCATGAAAAATCCATGACACCTAGGTAAAATACCTTTTTCCTTTGGCAGGAGTTAAGTTTCGAGCTAAGCGGAACAATAATTGCCACTGATACACACCCAAGTCAAGACCCGACATCAATCACAAATTAACAAATTTCCGAAAAAAAAAATTTTTCTGAAATAACGCTGACTTTAAAAAGACGATCCGTTTGCGGTTGTAACTATTCCGAACATTTGTGAATGTTTTCACCTAGCAAACAACATAATAATATTAGTAACTATAAGAAGAAACCCCTAAAAACTATAGGTAATAATTTAAATTTTTCTCATTTTTCTTGAGAAAATCATAGTAGACAATTATATTCTTGAGAAAATTATAGAGAAAAAATTAAATGATTTAATTTAACTAGAAAATTAATTTATTCGCTGTAGAGAGTGTTTGACGACTATTCCAACGAGTAGAGAACGATTTTTATAGCTCATTATATATTCGAACTATAATCTGATGTCAAATTTCTGAAAATCTCAACAATTCTACACGAAATCTGCGATAAAATGAGAACCATTAAACCTATAGAAACCTGCTAGTCTCATTCGATTCAGCGTTGAAAAATCTTTATAATTTGATATTAATCACGAAAATTGTATCAAAAACATCGGATAATACCAATTCCCTCCCTCGAAACCCTAAAAAATCTTTACACTTGAGGAAGCGATTGGGTTCAAGATTGCAACACCAATATTGGTTTTTGATGAAAATTTCAATAACTCAGCAATTATAATTTCCTCAAAAAAGTGTTAAATGTCGGACGGCAGTTTTTAAATGTAGAACATCAAATTTCGAGGGAGTAGGATGATTTTTTCTTGGGTGATTTGTTAATAAATAATAAACCAAAAAAAGGGGGCCACGTCGATGCGAATTTCTTCCAAAAATGATCGAACACCGTTCCGACTTCTCAACCAGACATAGCAACCTAGATTAAAATTCCAAGGAGTTTTAAGGAAGGGAATACGCACAAACTCAATCGAACAACCGATTCAAAACAAGCGCGTAATCAAAGCTGTTAAATGAAAACGAAGCTGATTGGAAAACAAACGAAACGGAAAAAGAAACGTTCGGCGAGTAATTATCTAGTTAACATATTCGGAAACGTCTCCAAACAGCGTTATATACTTGAGGAGTATTTATTTAGTTTCGATTGAGAAAATAATCAAACGCGAGGACAGATGCGGTGAAAATACGCCCTGGGCCAAAACACGTGGCCCATGAGTTGCGTGCAGCCGATGGTCGCGTGTTTCAATACCGCAGGCATTATTTAGAAAAATTGGTACGGTTCGAATTCGGGCGAAATTCAGAGCCTAAACGACAATCCATTCCTAATCCGACAAGCTCAGGGATTGTCTCCTATCGTGTGAGCATTTATTTTTTATTTTTGTAACCAATATTAATCTGAACTTGAGATATTTAATTGTTTGAAATGTAATTTTTTTCTGTGCCTTGTGGAAGAGAGGCTTATAAATGCCTAATAATGTACAGATCAATAATAAACATATTCTATTCTTTCTAAGGATTTACGTCATACTGTACATTATTGTGGCTATTGTTATTATTCAAATACAGCTATAAGAAAGAACAAGAGAAAGAAGAATTAACAAATTAACCAAACGACAGTTTTTGTTACATGAAAGCAATTGGGAAACTGTTTAGAGGAGATTAAAGCCCATCGTCATTGAAAAGACAGAAAGTAACCGCAGGTATTTCCTGTAAAAATTCAAATGCCAATAGTTGGGTACTATTTTTGTTTTATTGTTCAAAACTAAACCATGAACTGCAAAAAAACCAACTCATGCGATGTTTTAATATATTTATTTATTTTTGTTTCAAAACTATGTTGAATCCGAATATTGATTTGATGAAAATGATTGATTTAGCTATAAAATCTGTTAGTCATCATGATTTCAATAACACTTTCACGTAAAGGAAATAATTTCTTTTCAATCTTTCTCAAGACAAAAATTAACGGATTCAACCTGCACAGATGATAAAATACCGCGAATTTTCCCTCAGCTCGAATCCTCGTGATACTTCAAACGCGAACATTGCCATGTATCAGATCGCTCACTCGTCAGCGCTAATTCGCCGCGAAATGATCCGTGGCAATTCTTTTGATAGCCAATCATCAAAAGAATGACCAGTTTGTACGTCAGACCTGCGGAAGATCCTAGTCACGCAATCGCATAGCTCGAAGTCTATTCAAGTTCTCCTTTTGTTTCCTCTTTAGCCTTGACTAGCAGCCATAACGTGAAAAGCTCGGTATCACACTTACGCCGATAGAATTAACATTTTCTTAAGTAGGAGTTAACATCCGAACCTCTTGTTTTCATAAGTGCATAATTTAAATAACAAACAATTCGATAATTACGATTTGCATGATAATAGTAAACAACGAACTTTTTAAAGCTGAGTTTAGTTTCGAGTTTTTCTTGCCGACGATGCATGGGAAAAAATTATGATCTCGATCCTTTACGATCTTCGACAAATCCCAGGAAATTGCGCGGCGAATGGTACACTGAAAATTGGAGGAGCAAAGGAAAAGCAGTTTCGAATTTAAAAAAAGTTTGCAACTATCTAGGGACATATTTTCTTCAAAATAATAGATCAAATCTGAACCTAATAGGCAAAAATGGTGTTTTCGAGGCGTTTGAAATATAGCCAATTAATACCCCAAAAGCGAAATGTATAAAGTTTTTCAAAGAAGGTATAGAATCATCGATTATTGCTTTGTCGTTTTCGATTAACGTATAACAGTTAATTGATGCAACTTTAGAGTTACCTCGAACTTGAGTTGTGGAAAAAGTGTGGATTTTTTCAATCTATTTTGAATTTTTCAAGTATCGATCCTTATATTTGGAAATTTCAGATTCAGAACTGATACTTTTCGCTAGTTATTCTAACTTAAAATTGTTTTGAACCTGGAAAACGTCATAAATTTAATGGAAACTCGATTGAAGGATGGGTAATTTTTTTTATTGTTTCTACAAGGGATATAAATGTTCAGGATTCTGCTCTGTACCTAACCATCATCTATTTGACCTTCTGACAAAGTAAAGTGGTAACACTGACTTTCGTCAAATAACATAAAAATGTCGAAACCGTATTTTTACGCGATTTCAAAACCTTCCTACATACAAAAGATGAAAAAATAAAAATATCAGTGCCAAAAAAAATCTACATTTTTTCCAATCTGTCCGATACGTAGACGATATTTTCAAAAGTATCGTTTCATAAAATATCTACAGTTGTTATTCAATAAACAAAAAAAAAAATTCTACTTAAAACACATACAGGTCGACCTCGTCATAATCAACTGCTCGTCCAATTACGAATTGATTACGCGCAAGAAAGTGTGACGCCATTCATAACCTTAATTTAATCCAATTTGTTCGCTCGTGAAAACGCCCCCACTCGTTTCGGCTTGCTAAGTTTGTCCTTGACAATTGAAAATGACTCATCTCACTCTCAGTTTCAACTGCAGCGGCGGAAACTTCCGACGAATTGTGACAAACAACATTACGGCACGCCAATGCACCTGGACAAAAGATTCGTCTCGGAGAAAACGGTTTACCGCCGAATGACCGCATCGATGAGGGAACCCGATAGGAAAGAGAATCCGTAAGGATCTGCAGATCAGCTAAGGCTACTCAAGTTTATTACACAAAAAAAAAAAAAAAAAAAAAAAAACCACGCAAGTCAACTATAATAGTAACTTACTCCTTTTAAAGACGGTTAAAAACCCGTTATAATCGCAAGGGAGCAACTTTCCTCAAGTCAATGATTATGTTTAAAAAAAATTACGCAGAATCTAAACTAAAGAAAATTCTGTTATGTAAAAATTCTGTTATGTAAAAATTCTGTTATGTAAAAAACAATGAGGTGTTTGCATGGGACTGAAAATTGGCAGTTTCTCGTCAGTTATATGAGGTATATGGGGGTGTGTGTGTGTGGGTGTTTATTGGCATATTGTTGCCCGCTCGGTGGAAAAACGCTGCAAATGAATGTACAGTGGTTTATTATTCCTTTGCTTCAATTATGAATTAAGAGGACCGTTATCTAATTAAAAGTTTAATTACTCGCATAACAATACAGCTTAAGAGAGTTTGACGAGAATTCCAACGAGTATAGAACGTTTTTATAGCTCAAGGATGTCTTGAGTTATACCATCTTGCCAAATTTATACCAACTCCCGAATATGCCGCATAAAATATGCAATAACTTGAGAACCGTTATTAAAGCTACGTGCGTTATAGTGTCATTCGATTCAGCGTCAAAGAATACATAGAAATTAATACCAGACACATCTTTTTCTTCAGAACGTTAGAAAATACATACCCAAAAAAAAATTAAATTAAAAAAGTTGTGATTTGGCTAAAGCATTGTGCGGCAGTTGTCAGGATAGTATGTGCGATTGTCAGGATAAGAATACTTTTCGGCGAATTTCAATTATGTAGTTCTTACGTTAACTTTTAAATATGTATATTTTCCTCAGAAAAGTGTTGACGGCGGACGGATAGAATTTTAATTTTTATAATCGTGTATTCGGATTTGTAAAACAACAAATTTTGAGAGAGGGTTAAAAATATTTTGTTTTCTTCGGCGATCAAAAAGATTTATTTGTTGTGGATTTGTCGCTTTTTTCGTTCTTCGTTGTTGGGGTTGAGGGGGAGAAAACAACCCTTGTTGGGGTTGAGGGGGAGAAAATCACACGTTGTTGGGGTTGAGGGGGAACAAACCACCTTTTAATGGTGCTACGAAGCCCTGATGATGCCCGAATGGGCGAAAGTGCTTGGCAGGCCAACAATAAAAAACAGGAGAACGAGTCGCCGTGGTTTTCTCCCCCTCAACCCCAACAACGAAGAAAAAGATTTATTCAAGAACCAAAAGGTACAGATAGATAAGATGTAACATAATATGCAAGAAAAATCATCCAAATATCTTTTTTGGTTGCTGGAAAACCGGGGAATCAGTAAGATAAAAATTAACACATACGAACGCCATTGTTCACAGTCTTACACCCCAAAACGACAAATCCCAATCGCTCAACTCCGATCGAGCGTCCGATGGCACGATTTTTTTCACACGTAGGAAATCGAGTGAATCGTCTTTTATTTTACAGTTAACAAAAAGGATGATCGATCCGATCGTTATATCACACAGCGTGGGCCCGTCCTTTAGTCGACTGACAATGGTTTACCCGAAGGCTAACACACCGAATAGTATAGTTCCTGACTATATCCATAGCAGTTACGCAGCGCCCGCCGGAAACAACTTCCTCATTACAGCGAACGAATATGGCTATTGTTACACATTTCAGTCACCAAGGTTGTACAAAAGAGCGCTCGAGTTAATTGTCAGCGTAAATGAATTTCCGAGCACTTCTCATGCCAAATAGCGACGGGAACCGATATAAATTACATCAATAGGGAAAAATGTCAAAGATAATAATGCAATGGTTGAAAAAAGAAATGCTGTCCGTTTTCACATCGGAAAAAAATATGAGAGCAACAAGATTAAAAAATTCAACGGGCTCTTTGTTGGGTTATTGAGGGTCAGTGAACCTCACCTCGTCTCTTAAAATCCTAATGGTTTTACGGTATATATGAAAACAACCGCTCAATCGATCACTCAATATTTCTCCAATTTTTTTTATAGCTTGGAAGGGTACGTCCACCTAGCGAATCGGATTTTCTGGAGGTGCGAGGGGGAGAAAAACCAGGCGACTCATTCTCCAATTTTTTATTCGCTCGCCGAGCACTTTCGCCCGTTCGGGCATCCTCGGACGCGGAGCCATAGGGTCGACACCGCTCCACGTCGCCCTGAGGATGCCCGAACGGGCGAAAGTGCTCGGCGAGCGAATAACGAATTGAATAATGAGACTCCTGGTTTTTCTCCCCTACACACCTCCTGGACATTAAAAAATGCGACGACAAGAAGAAGAAGAAACGGATTTTGTAAAGTTTCTATAGATTTCAACTCAGAATCGAACAAGACCATAACGAAATTAACATAATCCAGAGTTTTCAAATTATGGAATATTTTGTGGGTAATTTTTGCAGTTTACAGGAGCACACGAAGACGAAACTTCGAACGTTTAAGAGTATCAATGAATGATCAACAGTCGTCGGATGCTCTTCTACTATCGATGGGAGACTATTAATTTCAAATTAATCAGTTTTTGCCCCAATTCGGTAAATGTTATTTATTTATAACTGAGGTCATTGTTAATAATATTCGAGGGCTGTTAAATCATTAAGAGTGACTTCCAGAATTGACTAAAAATAAATTACCGGTTGGACTAAAATTATTCTTAGTTACCTCAACATCAAGCAATCGAAACGGAAATAGTTTTAACTCGTGAAAACGCTGCAAATTATTGTACAGCGGTTTATTAATATTCCTTAACTTCAATAATGATTCAAGAAGACCATCCATTTGTAATAATAACTTGTCCAAATTTATGAACGTTTTCACCGAAAAACAGATTGGTAACTATGTGGGTAGGATTACGGTCTTTTTAATTATTTTTATTTTTCATTATCCAACAAAAAGCTAAATTATTCGCCTAACAGTACAGCCGAAGAGAATGTTGGACGACCTTTCCACCACAGAACCTCTTAATTCTTCCCCGGCCTTTTTTCCCCTCATCGCCCTACGCTCCCAGTACAAAGATTCGACTCTGTTCGTTTTGCTTACCGACAGGAGAAGAATGAAAATTGGTTCGGAAGATGATTGCGTTTTGCAGAACAACTTCTTGGAAGTAGAGATGAATTTAATAGTGAAGCCGAAGAACTATAATAGGTCAGTTTATGGGAATAATTACTGTACGTCTGCTTATGGGAGAACGCTGCAAATTATTGCACTGTGGTTTATTATGCCTTTGCTTCAATTGAAGAAGGGCTTGTGTGAGCAACCATCCCGAACAATTGTGAACTTTTCCATACATTAAGAGATTCGTCTACGAGAAAACTCCATAGCAACTTTGGAAATTTTAACTATTTTTATTTTTCTTAATTATATAAGTTGAATTATTCGCCTAACGGTACAGCTGAAGAATGTTTGACGACCACTCCAACGGGTATAGAACAATTTTTATAGCTCCAAAAACTCAAAATCTCAAAAATTCCACATAAAATCTGCGATAACTGAGGACCAATAAAACTGCTGCAGTCCCCAAGATAGTCTTATGCGATTCAGCTTCCAAAAATCTATAGAACTTTGTACCAAATACACCTTTGCCAAAAAAAGCGTTGAATAATATGAATTTTCTCTCTCTTATTTTTCCCATATATCTTAAAAATTGAGGTAGCGATCGGTCAAGGAATAGAGCCATTGTTAGACCAAGATAGCTTATTGGAGCAATTTCAAGAAATTAGCTATAATAGTTCCATAAAAATAAAAAAAGTGTAAACGGCGTACGGTGGACAGATTTTTTAAAATTGGAAATTCGAATTCTCAAGGCTGCCTTGGAAAATGAATATCAAATTCTGAGAGAGGTTTGAAATTCATTTTTCTTGGGTGATGGCAATGGTTTTTTATTCTATAATAAACCAAAATGGCATTTTCCTCATTGCAACTGTGTTCCTAATCGATTCGCTGTATTCGTCTGTTCGAACGGCAGAGCGGAAATCGGCGGAAGAACAATTCGAACGGAAGAGTTCTAGTGCACAGGTGATGAGTTGGATTTATCAAATCATCGCTAATTGCGTTCGTTGCGCCCTCAAGGTGAGTAGAACAATCGTTCAGGGTTCTCACCTATGAAAAACAAGTTCACTGCCGGTATAAGGCAAAAAGCAATCGAATTTAATGAGATGCGACGACGTTGGGAATAAGATGGCTCGTAAGATGGGGCAATAGATGCGCGGATGATGGTTAAAGAAATAGAAAATCCGTGACCGATCGTTCACGAAGAGATTTAATTAATTGTTTATCGAGAAAATAGAATTCTCGTTGTTGCTGCTCTTATGAAGATCTATTAGCGATTTGAAACGCATGAGACTGTTCTCGATGTTTTTACTGAAGGCGAACGCTCACCTGAACACTAGTTAAATACTTCGTTTTATATTTTCAAAACTTTTTTCCAACTTAAGTAAGTTTAGTTTTTATTTTTCGACAATGAATAGATTTTGGAATCCATCAGGATCTATAGTTCTCTGGTTATCGCAGGCTCTGCGTGAAATTTTTGAGAACTTTGGCGTGATTGAGGAGATTGCAGAGCAATAAACATCGAACACTCTTTTCAGCTTATCCTTTTGCGATTACCTCGAATTCTTCTGTAATGTTTTTGAGATAAATAAAAATAATTAACATTTAATTAACATCATAATAACATTAACATAGTTGCTAAGAGTTTTCTCCTACTGTTAACATTCTGTTGGTAGGTTGAAACGTTCACAAAATGTTTCGTATAGTCGACGATCTTTTTAATGGTCTCTTGAAGCGAAAAAAATTAATAATAAATCACTGTACACTCAATTGCAGCGTTTTACTAATTAATGTACTACAGAGATTATAAATCGACACATAAAACGCTTGCAGTCTTTTATCGAGCACATATTGCTTTATTTCTTCAAACTTTGCGATCAACTCATAATAATATGTTGATATTATTATAACGCAGAAAACACATTGTGTTATAGATTGTCTTCGACGTTATGGTTTAAATTATGAGCCATCGGAGGATCGTTGGACCAATTTTTTTGGGAGCAGAGAAATATCTTTCTATTAATAATACATTAACAATATAATGATATTATGTGATATAAAATAAAATGCTAATTTGGAACTTCGATCTTGCGTGTTACCTGTCATGACCTGTGCAACTGAACAATCGGTAACTGCCAATTTAGTAGTGACCTTCCATTTGACCCCTACGCGAATAAATAATGGGAAAAACGTTTCTAGCGCTACGAATTCGAATAGCTTTGATGATTTATAAATCAACATTATAATTTCGTCTTTTGATGTTTCATTCATAGAACCGTAAACAAAATTAGTGACCAAGGTCGTACACGTATGATCTGACCGCTGTGTCGATTGTTACCCAACTTTTACAACAGATTTAGTCAATAGTGAGCCAATGCATTAATATTGTAATCCACTGTGTGTTCAACCGAGTTCATATTTATTGTGTAAACCGCTATTTTCCCCTCGATTCCCAGAAGTCGATTTCATTTTGCGGCGGATAAATTGTATTTGTCTTTTTAAAATTGAGACATTCTAATCGGAGAAGTTATCGTGCGACGACAATATTTTTATTTTTACAGGGGCCTAAGAATATTGTGTATTAGAAGAAATAACAGCACTTTCTGAGGCTAAATTACCAAAAATGTTGAGGCGTACGGCGGACGGACGGGATTTTTTAATTGAATATTCGGATTCTACTTGACTTAAAACGTAAAACATCAAATTTTGAGGGGGTTAGAAAAATTTTTGTTTTTGGCGATTAAAATGGTTTATCATTATTGAATAATGTTAGCTCATAGATACGATTTGTACCGACATGTTCACCTATCAGTTCATGTATCAGTTCTCGTCATCACTCTCATCCCCTCTCGACGATTTCCCCCGATTGACTATGATTTCCCCTCCGGATCGCCCAGCTCTACCGAACGCCGTTTATTCTTTTTCTTTCCCGTGCTTGGACGAAGTGACCCGCTATTCTCCGATCCTGAACTATTCACGGTGAAATCCGCTCTCCATCTCAAATTAACCTTTTTTGGTATATCTCCGTTCTGCGTACTGTAAGTACCGATTCCTGCTATTCATCATCTCAATAATGCTCAGCAGCTCGAAAATTACCACGTGAAAATTACTTCCAGTTTGACTCCACGTGTCACCTGCCTCGATTGCTGCCCCGATTGCTACATCGTTTTGCAGCAATTAGTCTACGATTCGACGTTTGTTGCTACTGCCTTGGCTCAGGCGGCACCATCTCCAGCGATCCTCATCGTCGCGACCGAGGCTTTTGGTAGCCGTCAACCAGGCACAAACTCATCGTAGATTATACGCTGCAGCGTGCGCGCGGTCTTCGGTCGTCAGAAACGGTCAGATCCACCCCTTTTATTAAAACACATTCTTAATCCGGATTTAGGTAGGCCTGCAAGCTGGAATTTTCCTTTATATTTTATTTCATTTTTCATCTTTTTTTGTCTCAATATACCTATTGGAAATAACTGGTTATTTGGATTGTATTACTTAAATTCCCCTTCCACGTTATATCGCTCAATTATATTCATGGTAGCTGAGAGCGTGGTTGAGGGTTGAATTTGTGAAGTAGGTAGATATTTTTTCTATTTTTTTAAATTGCAAAATAGAAAATTTCCGAGATTGTATTATAATATAAGTATTCCATTCCGTGTGACGAACATTGAACATTTTGCACGTGAACAGTTGCCCCTTGTGCTCAAAGTGTAAAAATTAGCACTATCGTGAGCAAACTGATCGGGAATCATTTTGCAAAGTCTTGATGGGTCTGCGTAACGTCTAGATTGAGACAGACAATCTTGTACAATCGTGCATCATTCCTGCGCGTGCCTTGCCAATTAGGTTCGTTTGTCATTTCTCGCTCTTATCTCCTATTTTGTAAATCTTTCCTTTTTATCTTGATCCCTTTGTACCTACCTAATCTATACCAACCTTATTTATCTCTTGAATTGCCTTCACTACAGCTTTTGGGTTTTGTGAACTATCAACTATGAGTGAAAAATCGAAGATTGCTGCGTTGAAACGACGATTGGCTAATTCTGCATTTGAAGTGTTATCTATTGTGAATCAAGGTAGATCTGCCTTGAAGGATCCAAAACACTCACCTACCTTCAAAGGTATGTACACAACTTTAGAAAAATATTATTCTATTTTCGAAAATTGTTTTGATGACTTGGTTGGTATGTACGAAACAATTGATGCCGAATCAAAAGCTGAAGTTGGTGCATTCCCTACCACGGAAGATCAGACTACTAAAAGCAATACCCGTCGCTATTATTTCGAATGTAAATCAATTTATATTACCTTGACTGAGGATAGGAATCCTACGGGTAATGAGGGTGCTTGTACTTCGCATCAATCGTCAACAATAATCCATGAAACTTCATCAAAGTTGCCAGAAATTAAATTACCTAAATTTGATGGGGAAATATTGAACTGGCCTCGATTTCGTGACACCTTTGTATCTATTGTGCACGAAGACAGTTCACTTACGTCAACTAAAAAGTTTCATTATCTTATAATATCTCTTACCGGACCAGCTTTGACACTCGTTAGTAAATTTCCTATTCAAGAAGGAAATTATGAGCTAGCGTGGAAATCATTAAATGAAGCTTATAATAAAAATCGCTTGTTGGCAACCGCTTATTTGAATCAAATTTTAAATTTCCATCCCTTGAATGGGAAACCGACTGTTGAGTCTTTACGCTCATTTATGACAAGCGTCGGAAATAGTGTTGCTTCATTTCAACTGCTCGAAATCAACGATAGAGCTTCTTTCATTTTGTTCCATCTGGCATATCGACTACTCGATCAATCTATTAGAGAGCAATTTCAAAATTCTCATAAAGATATCGAGTTTCCAACATTTAATGATCTCCAAAAATTCATCAAAGAACGATGTTTTGCATTAGAATTATCGTCAAATACGAATGTAACATTCGACCAGTCGTTTCCATCTATTAAACCCAAATTTAATTCAAAACCGAGGATTACTGAATCAAAGTATAATTTGAGGTCCTCATCTAAGTCGAGCCTAGTTACTCAACCGAAAATAGATGCTCGTTCAAATTCGAACAAAACTGAATTAGACAAAAGGCCTAATTGTATAGTTTGCCAGGAAAGCCTCATTCTCTATTGAGCTGTCGAAAATTCATGGACGGTACCGTGGAACAGCGTTTTGTATGGCTTGAAAAATGGAAAGGCTGCACAAATTGCCTTTCAATTAAACATCAGCTGAACACATGCAATTCGAGATGGGTATGTAGATGGTGTAAGCAACGCCATAATTCCCTTCTATGTAAAGCTGTTGTCACTAATCAGCCATCAAATTCCTCGGGGGTGTGTGCAGTCGTCAATTCAGAAGCTACATCGCCCAACTTGTCATGTTCCATGTCCGGAAATGTATTGAATGTTGCAGCTTCGCTCAGTTCACCTCGACTCTTCGCAACTGCAATAGTCGAAGCTCAAGACGCAAGAGGTGTTTTTCAAACAGTCAGGATTGTAATTGATCACTGCTCACATTATTCTTTCATGACAAAGGCGTGTGCAAAAAGACTAGGGTTGTCAGTGGTCCCATTTTCCTTTAATCTCTCCGGAATCGGTCAGACTAAAGAAGCTGCCAAAGGCTATGTGAACTGCTCAATTCGACCTAGACAGGAAAGTTCGCCTGTATTAGATGTCCAGGCCCTAGTATTGAAAGCAATCACAACACCTTTACCCAGTGTATCTCTATCAAACAAATTAAACGCCAAGTATAGCAATTATCTGTTGGCTGATCCAACATTTCATGAAAGAAAAGTTGTCGATATTTTGCTCGGTGTCGATCTATTTAGAGATATTTGGCTAGATGGCCCACATATTGAAATCGATAAAAATCTTCCGAAATTGTATCCAACTATTTTTGGCTACGTAATTTTAGGATCAATCAATTCCAACGAGCTAAGTACTAAGCCTACGTTGCTAGCCAATGCCGATGCTGAAACTGATTTGAATCTGAATTTGTCCAGGTTTTGGAACTAGAGGAACCGAAATCTACGAAGGCTGTGAATCCAGAAGATTCCTACTGCGAAGATCATTTTGTCTGTTCGCATTATCGATTGGAAGACGGCAGTTACGGAGTTCGACTTGCCTTCAAAATTAAACCTCCAGAGTTCACAGATACTGCATCGCTTGCACTTCGCCGATTCCGAAATCAAGAAAGTAAGCTGTTGAAGAATGATCAAATTCGTACTCAGTATCACGAATTCATGAGGGAGTATATAGATCTAAAGCATATGTCGGTCACTTTAGAAAAACCTGCCTATGTTGTTCCTCATCATCACGTGTCAAAAATTGATCGCAATATTGAAAAATTGAGAGTAGTTTTTGATGCTTCAGCTCGATGCGTAAATGGCTCTCTAAACGATTACCTATTGGTTGGGCCTAAATTACAAACTGACATCCGTGACATATTATTAAATTTCAGAACACATAAGGTTGCTTTGATTTGCGATATTGTAAAAATGTATCGCAATATTTGGATCCACCCGGATGATAGAAAATATCAAACAATTTTCTGGCGTTTCGATCCTTTTGAGGCTCTGAAAACTTATAATCTTAATACGGTTGTTTATGGTCTCACTTCATCGCCATTTCTTGCATTGCGGGTCATCAAACAATTAATCTTCGACGAAGGTTCTCAGTACCCTAAAGCAGCTGAAGTGCTGAAGCGAGACATTTACATTGACGATATTGTGACAGGTTGTGATTCACTAGACCAAGCTATGGAACTTCAAAAACAGCTTATTCGTCTACTGGGCAAAGGACAGTTTCATTTAAGTAAATGGGCAAGTAATTACTCCGATCTACTAATTAATACTAAACCTGAAAACGCTTCCACTCAATCTATTCAGCCTATTAGTTTAATTTCGAAAGATGATACCGTTTTGAAAATTCTCGGATTACAATGGAATCCTGAAACAGATTTCTTCACGTATAACATAAAAATTCCAACCTTATTGTTTACAAAAAGAGCAATTCTTTCCAATATCGCTAAGGTGTACGATCCCTTGGGATTTTTAACACCTACAATTGTACAAATGAAAATTTTTCTACAAGAATTGTGGAAATTCAACTTGGATTGGGATACAACTATTCCATCTAGTTTGAGTGCTGAATGGTCAACTTTGGTTTCTCAGATGGCACATCTTTCTGAAATTGAAATACCTCGTTATATTTGTGTAGACAAACCTTACAAGTACCAAATCGTCGGATTCGCCGATGCCTCTGAAAAGGCATACTCTGCTGCACTTTATTTACGAATTATTAAAGATAATGAAATCCTCGTGAACTTGCTCACTGCTAAATCGAAACTTGCCCCTATTAAAACTATCACAATACCTCGTTTAGAACTCTGTGGTTGTTTTCTATTGGCTCGTCTGTTCAATTCCATCAATGAATTTACAACTATTCTCGAACCGATGAACTCGCTTCCACCTGTTTTCTTCACAGATTCGTCGATTGCCTTGAGTTGGCTCAACATGCCATCATACAAGTTGAAAACATTCGTCAGTAATCGAGTGAGTGAAATACTACAGCTAACGGAACTTTCTCAATGGCGACATGTAAGTTCTGCTGACAATCCGGCGGACTGCGGCTCAAGAGGTATGCTTCCAGATGCGCTAATCAATCACTCACTTTGGTGGGTCGGCCCAACCTGGTTGAGAAAACCACAGGCTGAATGGGCCAAAACATCTATAAATCGTGATAAGATGGATCCTCTTCCAGATATCAAAGGTGAAACTTGTCTAATCTCTACCTGTCTGGTACCGCTTATCAATACTGAATTTATTATTGAATTTATTTCGAAATGTTCATCGTATTCGCATCTTTTACGGACCCTTGCTTGGATCATGCGTTTTCCTAAAAATCTAAAAACACCAAAGTGTCCTCATCAAGGACCTTTGAAAGTCAGTGAATTGAAAGAATCTTCCCTAGTTTGTGCGAAAGCAGTCCAATTGAAATATTTGTTTCAAAATGACATATCAAGAAACGAAATCGACGTGATGAAAAGATTTGCAAAGCTGAACCCATTTTTTGACTCAGCCGGCATTCTCAGGGCGGGCGGGCGACTTTACAACGCTAATGTGCCCTATAATCACAAGCATCCTGTAATTTTGCCTACAGAATGTCATCTTTCAAATCTTATTGTGGATTATTTTCATAAAATACATCTTCACCCAGGCCCTGGGTTGCTTCAAGCGCTAGTTCAGTCTGAATTTTGGATACCATCCTTACGTCGTCTAGCTCAGAAAAGAACATTTGAGTGCAACAGGTGTTATCGCTTGAAATCTAAAAATCCAATTCCTTTAATGGGCGATCTCCCTGAATGCCGTGTTCGACCTGTAAGGCCATTTCAAAGGGTTGGCATTGACTTTGCTGGGCCATTTCAAATGAAAACTTCAACTCGTCGAAATGCACCATCGTGCAAAATTTACTTTTGCCTTTACGTTTGTATGGCTACAAAAGCTATTCATTTGGAGCCCGTAACAAGTCTATCCGCGGATGCATTTATGGCTTCTTTCGACCGTTTCGTCTCTTTGAGAGGCCAACCTTCTGATGTCTATTCTGATCGAGGAACGAACTTCGTTTCAGCAGCTCGCCACTTGAAGGAATTCTACCAATGGTTTGCAAAGGATCAAACCCAAGATTCCATCGTCGATGGCCTCAGTCTCCGGCAGATACACTGGCACTTCAACCCAGCCTACGCACCTCATATGGGTGGACTATGGGAAGCTGGTGTCAAATCCACGAAGTCGCTTCTCTATCGTACAGTAGGAGATACGGCTCTTACATACGAAGAATTTGCCACTCTACTAGCGAAAATTGGAGCGGTACTGAATTCCCGACCGCTGTGTCCAATGTCAACGGACCCATCAGAATGTGACTACCTCTCTCCAGGACACTTCATCATCGGCGATCGACTCATCGCACCGCCAGCACAGGATCTATTAGAGGTATCGTTGAACCGATTGGACCGCTGGCAACTCCTTCGACGGATGACCCAGTTCTTCTGGGAAAAATGGAGACGTGAATATCTCTCTACACTTCAGATGAGGGCGAAGTGGCAGAAAAGAACTGCGTCTTTAGAAGTCGGCGACCTGGTCTTAATGAAAGACACCAACGTTCCAGTTCTTCATTGGCCACGCGCTCGCGTCATCGATGTTCATCCTGGCCACGACGGAGTTGTTCGAGTTGCGACTGTGAAAACTGCAACTTCAACCTTCAAGCGCCCAGCTGTAAACCTCATCCCCCTCTTTCCCGAACCTAAAATTGCAAGAGCGTAAATATATATTTTGTGTGGTCCTTATTGTGGTGGCCAAAAGGAACCATTATGTTATTATTTTTCTGTTTTCGAAAATTTTGTAAAATTTTGGCAGGCGGTATGTTAGCTCATAGATACGATTTGTACCGACATGTTCACCTATCAGTTCATGTATCAGTTCTCGTCATCACTCTCATCCCCTCTCGACGATTTCCCCCGATTGACTATGATTTCCCCTCCGGATCGCCCAGCTCTACCGAACGCCGTTTATTCTTTTTCTTTCCGTGCTTGGACGAAGTGACCCGCTATTCTCCGATCCTGAACTATTCACGGTGAAATCCGCTCTCCATCTCAAATTAACCTTTTTTGGTATATCTCCGTTCTGCGTACTGTAAGTACCGATTCCTGCTATTCATCATCTCAATAATGCTCAGCAGCTCGAAAATTACCACGTGAAAATTACTTCCAGTTTGACTCCACGTGTCACCTGCCTCGATTGCTGCCCCGATTGCTACATCGTTTTGCAGCAATTAGTCTACGATTCGACGTTTGTTGCTACTGCCTTGGCTCAGGCGGCACCATCTCCAGCGATCCTCATCGTCGCGACCGAGGCTTTTGGTAGCCGTCAACCAGGCACAAACTCATCGTAGATTATACGCTGCAGCGTGCGCGCGGTCTTCGGTCGTCAGAAACGGTCAGATCCACCCCTTTTATTAAAACACATTCTTAATCCGGATTTAGGTAGGCCTGCAAGCTGGAATTTTCCTTTATATTTTATTTCATTTTTCATCTTTTTTTGTCTCAATATACCTATTGGAAATAACTGGTTATTTGGATTGTATTACTTAAATTCCCCTTCCACGTTATATCGCTCAATTATATTCAAATAATAAACCAAAATAAAAGATCACCAAAACCTTTCGATCCTAGGTTTTTCTTGATTTATATTCGGTCACATGTCTGCTGAACCAAGCATGGAAATATTGTATTGAATGGCCCTAGAGGCCAAGGATCTACGTGAGCAAGGGCACGTATAGGAAGATCCGTTGACGCAGGTCGGCGCTTACTGTGACCATACTAATTGTCCTATTGGTTCGCTATGAGGCCGCCTTGGGTTCACTCGCCTTGATGAACAATCGTAATTGAACGTGAACGTATGTATTCAAACACGCGTGCCAGGAATGATGAAAACTCGATCGACTTCGCAACCTTAGTTCGTTGGGTTTTGCATGTTCAAAAAAAAATAAAAAAATATATATAAAAAAACGCTGCAAATTATTGTACACTGGTTTATTATTCCTTTGTTACAATTATGAATTCAAAAGACCGTCCATTTGTTGTCGCAAATATTCCGAAAATTTGTGAACGTTTCCACCTAACGACAGATTGGTAGTCAGGGAAATTTCGTGAGCAACTATGGCCATTTTAACTATTTTTTCTATTTATCATATCTAATTATCTAAATAAAATTAAATTACAACGGTACAGCTGAAGAAAATGTTTGACAAGCTTTGCAACGAGTTTAGAACGATTTTTATTGCTCCATAAATTATTGCTCTAAACCACCATGATAAATTCTTCAAAATCTCGACAATTCCACATAAAAGCGGCGATAGCTCAAAAACCGTTAAGGTTATCAACTTCGCGAATATCTCATTCGATTCAGCGTCCGAAAACCCATAGAAATTTTTACCAACACACAACTATTTTTCAAAACCCTAGAAAAACATAAACTCCCCCACTTGAAACCCCCCAAAAATACCCTTAAAATCGAGTTAGCGAAATGGTTGAAAAATTGAGCGATTATTATACTAAGATTGATTTTTGATGAAAATTTCAAGAATATAATTATAGCTCTCCAAAGTTCGCCAGAAGAGTGTTGACGCCGTTTTTTCCTCGACGATTACAATATTGTTTATTATTGAAAACAAACCGAAACGGACCAATCTGATTTTGAACAAAACGGTTTCAAAAACAGGAAACTAGATTTTGTAAGAACCTGAATGATTGAAAATTTAAACATTTTCCAAGACTTGTTCATTGTTAGCTATATATTATACTTGGAGTCGTTTGCGAACTGAAATAAAAAGCAAAATAGAATTTTTTCATTGAATTCGACATAATTTCAGATTGTTGCAATTATTTGCCGGGCGCTCGAACGGCAAAACAGTGTTGAAAATCGTTAAACCGAGAATAATTGCGCTCTAGCGGATCTCTCGAAAGACAAATCGATTCTCGCCTTTAACGGACTTCGGCCGTAAATAAATAACCCTCATCTTCGTTAGTTCTTCCATCTTGGATACGAAGAATGCGGAATGAAAACGACAGTACCGAATGTTACAACGTTGGACGTGAAAGCTGGACGAATCGAGTCGTAAAAACGCTTCGGAATATACCGAAGGATTCCGTGCATAAGAAAACGATCAAAGAGCATAGTTTTATTCATTTTGTGTTTGCGTATGGGGAATTGTAAAGATAATCTTGAGAAGCTTCTATTGCATAACAGTTCAGTCTTTGTGTGACCTTTCGAGCTCCTCTGTATTCAACCGATCGAATATTGTTGTTTTTGATCTTATTTCAAAGAAGTCGTACAGGGCATTTAGACATAAATATATTGTTTCGATTTCTTCACCTTGAGATCATTTCTTCAAAATTCAGTCTGAAGTTTATTTCGAGTTTGCACAGTAACGTAATAAAAAAAATTCAAAAAATATCCATTGTCGTAAGAATTTGATTGTTTTCACTTCAAATTCGAATTCTACGTCTAATTTCCTGTAAGAATCATTAATTAATCAAATTTGAACAGTACTGTAAGTATTGCACTGGATTTTCAAAGTTTAAAGACGTAACGACGGTGGAATACTAAAACGAGAAAAACCAATCGTTTTCGTCAAATTTCCATAGTATTGACGTCAAATTCGGATTCAGCGTTAAATTTCCTATAAGAATGAGCTATAAAATGATATTTTCAGATTTTCAGGGTTGAAATACATAGAAGTTGCGATACACTAAAAATGGAAAAAACTGATAGTTGTGGTATAATTTCCGCCGTTTTGACGTCAAATTTGGATTCAGCGATATATTTCCGATAAGAATAGCCTTCAAAAACGCTGAAAAACAAAAATTTAATTTTTCTCCCAGCGGAGCTCGAAATCCCGGCCGGTGAAAAACTCGATTTACGGATAATAATTTCTCTGGCTCTGTTTAAATTTTTTTCACCAAATTTTTTGCTATGTACGTACTTAAGAGGTTCAAATGAAGACTCCCGCATAATAAAACAATTGATTCAAATACATTTTGACCCCGAAAAGCACGGTTAAAGGTCAGTTTTTAGGCTTTCAAAAACTGATTTTTTTCGACCACTTGCAAATTTTTCCGAGAATTGAAAAAAATCACAAAAATACATCTCGGTAAGACACAACTTTCCTGAAAATTTCAGATTTTTATCTCTGTTGAGAGAGGAGTAAAAAATCGTTAACTGATCGGTTCACTAAAATCGCAGGGGTACCCCTAGGATTTTTCACGAAAAATTTTTTGATTTCGATTTCGTTCAAATTCAGCATAATGATAGTTGATGATGTGTATATCAATAATATATGGTTCATTTTTTGTTTCTTCTGCACTAAATCGATGAAAAGGACTTGTAAAGGATAAAAATGTGATATTTTCGTGTATAGTCTACTAATATTGTTGAATAACGCAAAAACGGCTGAAAAATGGATAGGTACATTACATTGGGAATATGTGGGCAATTAAATTACCTATCTTTTGGTATATTCAAACATCTGAATTGACGACTTTTTGTTCAAATTATCCACAGTGCAAGTTACAAATCTTAGAAAACTTAATGCTGTTACGTCTAATTCTGCTACAACTTTGCTCCAGTTGAAAACCCCAATACTTGATGATACAAAATACATGATAACACCTCCACCTCCATACCAAATTATAGCGACTACTGATAAAAATACCTCAAGATTCCCACTCTCCATACACAAACAATCAACTACTATACCATATTATAATAGAGTAGTGACAAGGACACGTATTATTATTGCCAATGTAGATGTACCTAGTAGTAGTTTTTTTTTCATTTTACGTAATAAGGTATTTGATTCTTAACTTACGCCAAGTTTTAGCCAAAATAATCTCTCGACTTATCAACGTTTCCATAATTTGTCACTTCTATATCTATCACCTCATCTACCTTCGACAATTTTGATAAAAAAATCGTCGATTCAAAAGTTCGAATTCGAATTTTACAAAGTTTTCTAGGTCGAAAATCGAAATTCGGAGATTATTTCAGCCAAATGTCCATGACACTCTTTTTCCACTCCCAGTTGACGAATCATCGTGTCGCCCTCGCCTCCTTCTCGCTATGTAATTTTTATACAGGGAATTATTGCGAAACACCACATGAGAGTAACAGGTGCTTTGGCTCGAAAACGCCATTACAAATATGTTTTAGTACCAACGAGACAAGTTTGACAAATAATTTACTTAAAGTTAATACCCACACTATAAATAATAAATTATATAACGTTACATATTTATAGTCCTTCTTACTCTCTACGCTTCCGCGACAGGGAAAATGTTAACTCTGTCACGTAACTTGGGCCGTTCAGCTAGTAAAAATATATGAATTCAAGAAGCAGAACTTTTCGATAAAGTTGAAAAACATTCATGGCGGCGTTTAAATAATTTTAATTTTTCTCGATATCCTAAGCATCATTGCCAGCACGTAAAGATATCATATGTGATAGAATATATTATAGACCGGTCCGAAGACAATATTTGTTTTATTGAAGATGGCACTCGAACAAACCCGAGGGTTTTGATTTTAAGCGCGGACTCAGCTGAGGCGTCCGCTGACCTTTTGGCGAAGTGGGAGCAAAGCCCTCGCGAACCACTTTCCACCGCCTCACTTCCCTAGCGAAACAACTCACCACTCTACCGCCGATTTTGCACTGCTCATGCCCAATTCACATTAAAGACACCGCAGAGTAAAATCCAATGAAGAAGATAAGAAGTTAAAAATGGTTTCAATATTGTCATTAATTCAACGGTTTTGAAATTGCAATGATAATATCATGGGAAAATTTTCAGCGGAAAAATTCACTCAAAAGATCGCACAGTTTCATGTTGACGTAGGCTAACAGGTAGAGCCAACAATGTGTCGTTAAAATAATGCGAATACGTAATTATAGCAAATAATGCGGAGAAACTTCATTCCTTATTCTATCCAATCGGTCATAATTAAGACATCAGGTAGACATTTAAATGAGACGGGGGGAGGAACAGTCAAAATATGGCTCTCCAACTGTTTTCAACTCAGTGTACGCATGATTTTGATTCTAACCCTATTTAACGGCTATATTTTTCGCAAAAGTCAAACGTAAAATCTGAGTTCTTTCCATATGAATAATATTCATCTATTGATTTGAAAAAATTCGAACCATTTTCAGTGCCAGCAGGAGACCCAAAGTTGAAAACCCGAACGGTGAAAAAGATGTACTTTTTACACGTCATAGTAAAAATTTCAAGCCGTTCAGCGTTCAAAGCATTAATTTCAGCTGCTTGAAAAAAGCCAAATACAAAAAACGCGCAGGGAAAATAGTTAGAAATGCTAATAAAGCTGAAGTAAGCTGTGTAACCTGAACTATATCTATGTTTTCAGTGTAAAATTATCGACAAAATTTACTAAACATCTACCGGCCTTGATGAACATTTCAAGGCATTCAGCTTTCAAATATATTAATTCTTAAGGCCTTCAAAAATCATAGTAGGAAAAAATTTGAGCGGTGAATCGTAGATGTATTGAGTGTTATTCAAGAGCAAATGACGGTTAATTTTGCAAATCCTCTGGGAAAACAATTTTTTCAAAATTCCATCAAAATTTAATTAATTTTCTTCAATTGTTTTTGGAGATACACGACTATTTTCATCTCATAGAGACATAGTTTTGAAAGCGTTCCTATCACGTGGAAAATTTTCCTTTTTATCAAATTTCATCTCTTACAAGGATCAAAATACACGCTATATAATCTGTTTTTAATTGCTATATAATATACAAAATGTCTTCTCTCCTATGCCATCTGTCGTATCTAGTAAGGAATGGTCAGTGATGGGATTCGGATCCGGTTGAGCGGGTGCCGAACTCGACCTACGCCAAGATGCCACACAGTCTGCCAGGCATACGACGGACGGCCGTCCCGATGTAAACTGGTCTGACGACGTTTACTTTTGCTCTTCCGATTGTCCCGCTATTTCCGAACATGGGCCGATCCCTAAACGAAAAGACGCGCTCAAAAATCCCGACTGAATCTCAAAAATACCACTAGCCAATTATTTGAACAATAGATAATTTTCTATCATTGGGTTCCTACAGTTAATTAATTTAAAAAAAAAAAATATATATTAATAAAAATAAAATGGAAATTGAAAATCTAGCAATTTTCTGTTAGATGGATCTGGAGTGAATAATGAGCCATTCAAATCACCTTGAAAGTAACTGTTCCAACTAAACGCATTTTTTTAAATTTGCTATTTTCGAAGCTATTTTCCAAATTAAAGTCACATCTCAGCATGGTTTCCGCTTGAAAATATTCTCTAATATTGATAATAATTTTATTCCGATATTCTCAAAAATATTTTCTAAATTGATTTTGAGCTCTGAGTTCATATAAAATCCCTCGCGAGTTCTTTTCTGAAACAAATTTGCATTTGAAAAGCTCCTACTGGTATTTCGCGATTAAGTCAATAAACCATCAAGATTTTGTTGACATCGGGGAGCCAAAGATGTCTTCTATTATTACAACCGACTCGATTACTATTACTCAACTTCAGCCCTGATCACTGTCTCTGCTGGCAATCATTCGGTGATCAAAAACACGGTAAAACGGAGGTGAAACCGTAAAACTGGAAGTAATGATATTTTACGAATAACGTTAAATAACGAGCGAAATATAGAAGCTATTAAAAAAAATCGAACCGAGGCGGAAAATGTGCTAAATTTAAGCTATAAATATTTATCACTTTTCGAACATTAAAAACCAAACAGTCGATGAATTATTAACTAGATGAATGAAAATATGATTCGAAAATATCGATCCTGATGTGGAAAAACCTTTTGCAACGGTATACTAATATTAAGCAGCTCTTTATAGTTCTCTTTATAGCTCTTAAAGCTCTTTATATGATAAAATCAAAACATTTAACTGTCACAAACTTTTGACCCAAATGAAATGGTCACAACGGAAAAAATGCGAGTATAAAAATTGAAATACCTTCAACGAAAGTCAACGAATATACAAATGTAAGCATTTTACTCGTACTTGATGTTAAATATTGCTAATGTTCGAACAATTTTCTCTTGCAATATGAAGGTTTTATTCAATACAAGAAATAATAGCACTTACTTGAAATAGTATCAGTTCCTTCTCAACAACTGCTTCTAAATTTAAACAAATCTCAGTATTTTTAATGTAGATTTTTTTTAAACGTTTTTGAAGAGATGAAATTGAACGAAAATTGGAATTATAGTAGCCATAAGAAATTACAGAAGAGAGCAATTGCTCTGCATCCGGATGCAGGAATCAAGGTCTGACATGGCGGAAAAGGAAGTAGCTCACCGTTGCTCCATTCATGATATGGACAATTGTACTCCAACAACGTCCTAACCGATGAACCTGAGTTCAAAAATGTTGTGTCCGAAAAAATCGCAACAAGCGCAAATTGTTCTTGACTTGTCATTGAAAGGAGAATCGCCTCACTTGAAAATATTAATTTCTTCTCAACTTTGATTTTTTTATCGACCACTCGAGGCTCAATTAATTTTGCGAGTTTTCGAGTAAAATCTTCTCTCAAAAAAGTTTATTTGTACATGGTTACAACCTCGAAACTCCATCAGTTTTAAATATAAATAATTAAACGCTCAGAATAGTAAATCGAATTTTCTGCCGTTTCCTTGATTTTTAGATATTTTTCTTCAACAGCTCACGTTTATTCAGGATTTACTTACGTAACTCACTGTTAGCAGCAGCAATAAGCTATCGAATGTAGACTCACCTGAAAAATGAAAATTCCAACTTTAAAAAAAATTCACCGAATTACGTGAGCGAGTACGTACTAGAATAATTGCAACCGCAAGGCCGCTTGGTAATGACACTGCCCAATCATCATTAAAATATGAATTTATCAACTAGCTGCTTGAGCTTTGATAGAAGGATTGGTCAACGACGTGACCAAACGCATACGTGACCATGAAAATACCCCCGTTTTTATCTCCCGTCAAAATAAGCTGAAGTTTTTCCCAATGAATTAAAAAAAAAAAAAAACTGGAAAGGGTTTTTGAAGTTTTGAGCGACGTTTTGATTTATTTAAAAAAATGCGCGGTTTCACTTTTTTCTGTTCAGTATCTACATATAATCATACTATTTTTGTAGGTAATTCAACGTGCTCGGAAGCCTCTTTGATTTTGGAAATTATAATAATATTTTTATCATACGTCGACGGGTTAGTGGCTGTTTAGTTAGAAAAAATAAAATAAAATGAATAAATAGGCATAAAAAAGCGACGAAATATATATTTCGGAACAATTTTTCGTCGGAAATAAGCACCGGCATCAAGTCAATCCCGTGAGATTTCACACTCGCGTTTATTACAATCTGTAAATAATAAGAAGCATCATTGTTGACTTAGGGATGAAAAAATTCCCACCGGAAGGCTGTAAATGATTTTGTACAAACAAAACGCTGCATATGATTCTGCTGCGGTTTCTTATCCGTAATTGGCTTTACTCATTCAATTTACACCATACGAGAATTTTCGCACGACGGCATTCTACTGAGGCAAACAGTAGTGAACGTTACCACCTACAACTCAAGTTACAAAACTCCTACGCTTTTTCCTCGTTTTCTATTATTTTTATGCTTTGATTTTTTATTTTATGCTTTGATTTTTTATTTTATGCGTTTGTTTTTTATTTATACGTTTATTTTTAAGCTTAATTGCGATTATTGTTTTCATTTCCTCGAACTAACCTATTTCAATCCATTCAAGATGTATTCACATTTGACGAGTATTTTCTACAATTGATTTTGATTGCCTCGAATGCTCTGATAGTCGACAAATTATTCCATGAACCTACTTGGAAAATAACTCTCCGAACGATCGTTCAGAGGTTATTATTTCTAATTGCCTTCGCTTCAATTATTTTGACTCAGAATCTTTCTAGAATCGTTGGGCCAACTATCAAACGCTCTCGACTTACCGATATGAGATAAATTCGTTCTAATTGTATGATTTTATAGTCCCTATGTTGAAATAATGCAGTATTTTACGACGTTCTGTACTGTAACTGTTAATTGTGAGTTGAGAAAAATTATATTAAAAAAATTATTTGGAAATTTGTGTGTTAAAATTACCAATTGCTTCAATAATGCTTGAATTCCATCATCAATAACTCCAATCAGATTAACAGAAAACAGTAATAACATTCTATTTTGTTACAGTCTAAATCGACTCAGCGGTAAAAAAGTAGCTCAAAGTTTTCGAAAAATAAAATAAATAAGCAAAGTTTCTCTTGAGAGACACCTCTGGATTTCTTTGAAACGAAGTTTCTTCTGAATCACGTATTATATCTTTAAGTTCCAGGTAAACCCCATGAAACGACGTGGGCCATTTTTGATTCCCCGAGCGTTGGAAGTGAGAAAACCCTGGAGGAATAGCCCGGACATTACTTGCCCCGATTAAAATGCGTGAGTGCTATCTCCATCTCGGGAATATCCTGCCAACTTCCCAACCTCGTCTTGGTCACCTTGACACGTAAAATAACGAAGTTGGAAAATCAATCTACATACGATTCGCAAGTAAATGCTTTTCTTGGGTACAATCATGTGAAAAAGGCTCGCAAATGAATGAAAATAGAATGTTCAGTACAAAATAAACACACTATAAAAATTTAATGCAATCAGTATAATAGGGGGTGAAAAAAACGCTGCAAATGAGTGCACAGTGGTTCATTATTCCTTCACTTCTTCACTTCAGTAATAATAAACTTTTCCAAAAAAAAAGTAATTTATATCATTTTCATTTTTCTTAGTTTTCTTAGACTTAAATTCAAAGTATTCGCTTAACGGTACAGCTGGAGAGAGTGTGTGACGATTCCAACGAGTATATCACGATTTTTATAGCTCCAAAAAATCTCGAGTTAGTATAACCTGAAATACCCGAAAATCTCGTATACATCGAAAACTGTATACGAAAGCTACAATAAATCGAGAACCAATAAAATATCGACCCCGAAATGGTCTCATTTGATTCAGCGTTCAAAAATCAATGAAAGTTGGTTGATACCAAAAACACCTTCGTTGGAAAATCGTCGGAATTTTTTTTTACTGAATATTCGGATTCTACATGCCTCGAAACGTAAAATATCAAATGTTGAGGTAGTGTTAGAAAGTTTTTTTCTTGGGAGATTTGGAGGGATTCAGATTATTCAGAATCAGGGAGATTCATTATTGAATAACAAACCAAAAGAATCGCAAACGAATGAAAACGGAGTTTTGTGTTCGAAATAAAATTACTATAAAAAATTAAACGTAATCAGTACAATTGGGAAAGAAGGGATATAAGTTAACCGACTGTATGTAGTCCAGTCAATCTTGGAATTCATAATGGAAAGACAGTAAGTACACGTTTTATGATTTTATCGGTTCTATGCGTGCCATGATGTATCCAAGTTTTACACGTTCTCTGAATGAGAATATATCCAGATAATGACGAGATTTTTCAAGTAGTTCTGGGTTTTCGCCTTTTCGGGCTAATAAAAACTCATCATAATTCGATTAAGCTATACGGTTTGAAAAGGTAGGAGAAATTGTAGATTTTCTCCACTCGAAAGCTAAAGTTCCTTTCCACCGCTTGCCGCTTCGAAATTGCGAATGACTCCTGAAGTACCTTTGAAATGTTGTTGGTCATCAACGAAAATGTAATCAATCTTTAAATTCTTCTTGGTTGAGTCGTCGCATCTCTCATCGTACTGGGTTGGTGAGGGGGAGAAGAACCAGGCGACTTGTTCTCCGATTTTTTATTATTTACTGGCCGAGTACTTTCGCCCCTTCGGGCATCCTCAGGGCGATGTGGAACCATAGGTTACCACAGCCCCTCAGGCCCCTCAGGGCTGTGGTAACCTATGGTTCCACATCGCCCTGAGGATGCCCGAAGGGGCGAAAGTACTCGGCCAGTAAATAATAAAAAATCGGAGAACAAGTCGCCTGGTTCTTCTCCCCCTCACCAACCCAGTACGAATCTTTAAATTGATCCAAACGAGCAGATATTCTAGCGGTTTGAACTTCATCGCTGCAAATTCGGATTCTATGTTCGATTTATTGTCGGAAATATATAATAAAAACGGCCGATAATAATCCTAAGGTGGGGGAGAGAAGCCTGGAGAAATTCAATGGGAAGAGAATATAGCTGCCGAATAGGTCTGGAAACAAAGAGAGTTAATGATAGTTTTATTTATCATTATCAACCGAGACACAAAAAAAACTGTATCTCTCTCCCATTTCTAATTTACATAGTAACATTCAATTCGACTCATTCTTTAAGAATAATTTCTAAATGATTCTAAAGAATTCTAAAATAATTGATAATAATGTTCCTATTAGTTAAGTTCACATCAGGTAGGTACCTATTATATTTTGACTATTTTTCCCAAAAAAAAAAAAAGACAAAAGCCCTATTTTGGAATCCAAGTACAAATATTATATTTATAATATTATATCTATAATTTCAATATTATATTTATAATATATATAATATTATATATATATCGCCTCCTCGTCCGGAACGGCGAGTACCGCCGAATCATAACGATCTTCGTCCGTCGACATGCTCGCACAGGGGAAGAATTACCAGATCACTTGAATTATTATTTTATTAGAAAAATTAACTCGAGTAACAATCGCGCACAAAAATCACATCCGCCACGTTTTCGTTTCTAAACCGCACTGCCTGTCTTCTCCTGCTGCCGTCATGCCGGCCCTTCTTGGGGTGTCGTGACAGACATAGTCATTCTCCGACACGGCCAATCCTGACAGCACCCGTCCCGGGTGTGGAATCTGCAAACACGAACAACAGTACACAGCATTGTGCCAACCATTCGGCCATCCTACAAAAACATAGCACAATCTAATTAAATTATTGTTATTATTTGTTTTCAGTCGAACATAAATTACTTAATTGTTGTCAGAACACCATTTAATGAATATCTATCAATTCAAGTCTATGACAATCATAGTAACACAAGAGCAACCGTCAAACCTTACACAGCAATAATTTTTTTCTTTTTTTTTTTTTTTCAAACAAAGTAGGTAAGTACTTGTAACACGAAGTTGAATAATGTTTATTGGCATGTTCACAAACTTTTGTTCAGTACCAAGTCCATCTGGTTTTTCTGTTCAATTGCCAAGTCCGTCTGACAATTTTTTTTTTTTTTTTTTTTTTTTTTTTTTCTCAAGTCCATCAGACAATTTTTTTTTTTCCCCATTGTCAAGTCCATTAGACAATTTTATTTCTTTTTTTTTCCATTGTCAAGTCCATTAGACAATTTTATTTCTGTTTTTTCCATTGTCAAGTCCATTAGACAATTTTATTTCTTTTTTTTCCATTGTCAAGTCCATCTGACAATTTTTTTTTTTTTTTTTTTTTTTTTTTTTTTTTTTGGCAATTCTATCGAATGAATTGAGCGTCACCCGAAAACTTATTCTTTTTTTTTTTTTTTTTTTAATTATTTTCCAAATCAAACTTTTTTTTTTTTTTTTCAATTGTCAAGCCCCTTAGACAATTTTTTTTTTTCAACTTGCAATAGCTTTTGTTACTTCAGTTGATGAATCTGAATCAGAATCCTCCATTTGAGAATTGGGCTTCGGAACTTTCCTGATACGGTCATGTGCGTATTTGTAAGTCCGGTTTGAGTTTAAGGCTTTCAAAAGATACCTGTCACCATCCAACAATTCAATCACTTCAAAAGGTCCTTTGTACTTGGGATCTAGCTTCGTTTGATTCCTCTCTTCATTTTTTAAAAGCGCAAAATCTCCTACCTCTAATTTTGATAGTTTTGCTTTTCCTCGATCAAAACGGTTTTTTTCATAGGCTGCATTTTTGACAATATTCTGAGAAGCACGCTCTCTCAATTCGGTCAAGTCAACATCTGTATTTTCTGCAACACCGTTGGAATCGTCAATTTCAACAGCGACCATGTTCAGGGGCCTCGCGACTTTACCCATCATCAACTCTAACGGAGATGCTTTGGTAATACGATTGATAGAACAATTCATTGCTAACTGAACTTCCTCCAAGGCATCTTGCCATGAACGGTCCTCACTCATTTCGATTGCAGTCAACATGTTCTTAAGAGTTAGCATGACTCTTTCTACCTGACCATTAGCCCTGCTGGCGCCTGTAGCAATGAGATGCAAGTCGATAGAGTGGGAGTTGCAAAATTCCTTAAATTCTCTACCAGCAAAAGAGCGCCCCTGGTCAGCAATTATTCTAGTAGGGCAACCGAACAACGCTATTCCTGATTTTACGGCTCTAATACAGTTAATCGCATCGATGCGACAAGTCTGATGCAACAATACATATTTGGTAAACGAATCGATTTGAACAATTACGTATTCCTTGGAATCACTCTTACCACTAAGTTTTCCCGATATGTCAATGTGAATAGTGTGCCAAGGTGTTGAGACTTTAGGGATAGGATGCAATGTAACTTGTACCTTACCAGAGTGAGCTTTTGCCACCCTGCAAGTAATGCAACTATCCACAAATTTTCTGACAAATTTGGACATACCTTCGAACCAATAATTTTCATAAACCTTTTCAAGAGTCTTCTCCCAACCTAAATGAAAGAGAGATTCGTGTACATTGTTGACAATTGACCATTTTAGAGAACGAGGTACCATAGGTAAACAAAGCGTTCGCCCATTACGTTGAAATTTTCGGAACAAAACACCCGACCGAATTTCGTAAGTTTTGCGTAAATTCTCATCTAAATTATCTCTATTCAAACTCTGGAATACTTCTCTCAACTCTACGTCTTGTTTTTGTTCTGCCTGAAGCCAATTATCTGCTATGTTTGTATATTCGATCAATTTTGATTCGATCTTTACCGATTCAGGTTTCGAAGGAGTCGGAGTAGAATGTGAACCTGAATTCTCAGGAAGGCTGACTAAACGCGTTTGAACTTTAGAGGAGGAGGGTAATGAAGGAGGAACTTCGCAAATGTTGGTGGGTGGGAGAGATTGTTTTGGAGACAGCAAGTTGCGAGAGAGAAAATCCACATGCGACATTCTTTGACCTTGTCGGTAAATAATATCGAAATCGAACGACTGTAAAAAAGCCCACCAACGATGAACCCGAGGCGATAAATCCTTTTTTTCTTTTGAAGCTTTAAGGGAGTTGCAATCAGTAACCACAGTAAACCTAGTTCCCATGAGATACTGCCTGAAATGCTCAACTGCATACTTTACTGCTAACGTTTCAAGCTCGTAAGAATGAAATTTTGATTCGGCCTCTGTAGATCGCTTACTGAAATATTCTACAACATGCGATTTTCCGTCTATTTTTTGGATTAATATAGCTCCAAATCCCAGGGCGCTAGCATCTGTATGCAATTCGATAGGAAAATTTGGATTGAATATCATCAATACAGGCTCAGTAGTAAGTATACTAATTATCTTTTGTCTGATATTTTCAAGACTGGAATTCCACTGGATCGTACTTTTGGAGCTGGTTAATCTAAAAAGTGGAGCCATAATTTTAGAAAATTCAGGAACGAAACGACGGAAGTAAGAAGCTAGTCCAATAAACTGTCTAAGTTCGGAGGCTGTTTTTGGAGGCGGTAATAAAGTTAATGCTTCTATTTTGGACGTATTTGGACGAATTGTCCCCCCTTCCACTTCAAACCCTAGATAACGAACATGTTTAATAACAAAAGAACATTTTTCTTTGTTGAGATAAAAACCCGCCTTAGTCAAAACGTCAAGCACTCTATCGAGACGTTCGATAGCTTGTGGAATTGTTTCGGCTATAATTAGAATATCATCCATAAAGCATATGGCATATTCATGAGCTAGTAAACCCAGTGTATTCATAACTGCTCGTTGAAAACAACTTGGGCCATTTCTCAACCCAAAAGGCACCTTTAGAAATTCCCATAGTCCATCTGGTGTTATAAACGCCGTTTTTTCGACTGAATCTGGGTGAATTGGGATTTGGTGAAAGCCAGAAGCCATGTCCAAACAAGAAAAATAACGAGCTCCAGCTAACCTAGCAATTTGGTCGTTAATCAAGGGTAAAGGGAATTTTTCCGGAACCGTATTAGCGTTTAACTCTCGATAATCCACACATAAACGGTTTTCCCCATTCTTCTTTTTAACTAAAATAATCGGGCTTGCATATGGCGAACGGCTAGGTTGAATAATTTTTGCCGCCAGTAATTCTTCAATTTTCTCTCTAACAATTTCCTTTTCCGCTAGGCTCAGCTTGTAAGGTCGCCTCTGAACAAACTTAGTTGGGTCAATTAATCTAATCTCAAGTTCGCCCGTCCGGACGCATGTTTGTGGAATCCCATTAATAAAAAACTGTTGGTATCTAGTCAGAATTGAGATCAAATTGAATTTCTGCTGCCCAACTAGATCGGTAGTGATGTTATCGAACGTTACTTCATGAACCATAGATTGTACAGCATTCAAATTGACTTCGAATTTGGGAGAAAAGGTGAATTTACATTCGGAAGAATTGAGTAACACTTCGAAACCTTCTTTCAGCAGTTCTCTCCCTAACATGATAGTACTTCGCAAAAATTGGTCGGGAAGCACATGAAATAAAATGTTGAACTTAATTCCATCGATTGTAACATTAGAAAGAATTTGCAACCTGCTCTGCACATTGGATTTTCCAATACCCAACATATTTACGACATTGGAAAAATGTTGTCCTTTAAACTTGGACGCAACTTCAGCTTTCATAAGGGAACACTCAGAACCAGAATCGAAAGTAAAAGTGAACGACTCACCCTCATGAATCAGCTGACCGACTGGATTAACTTCACAGAGGTCGACCCTCCTTGATGAACTGGGTATCTGTCCCTCGCCTGGTTTCTTGTTTTCCGGGCAGTTGTTAGCAAAATGGCCCTCTGCTGAACATTTGAAGCAAACGATTTTCTTTTTCACCGACGATGAAGTAGGCGTCCAATAAAAGGTCGAAGGACGAGGAGGAAAACGAAATCGACACTCGGACGATCTATGCGGTCTTCCACAGTGATTGCATTTGAAAGCAACAAATGTCGACGGAGGCAACTTAGGACGTTTTTCGTCGAAAGACTGATTTTCGCTCGAACGCTTGTACGAAATTGCCTTCAGTTCGCGAAGTAATTGGTCTCTGGTCGAAACTTGTGCTGTGAACGCGACGCGCCGAACACGACCATCAAATTGAGCGATCCTAGCGAGTACAGTTGAAACTGCGATCTCTTCATTGGACGAGTCATGCCATCTGTTGGCGAGCGATGCAATCATTCGACTCGCGTACGACGCTAAGCTCTCATTATCCTTCGGAACGCTACTTTGTAGTTGGAGCAACTGGGCGGCGAGCGTCTCAGAACTATCGTACTCGGAAATGAAGAGATCTTTGAACTGAGGCCAGGTCATGCCGTCGAATGATATCTTGGAGAACCATTTTGATGCTGCTCCTTTCATGGCCCGACTCAATGCAACTATCAATGCACTGCCAACGATGGGATTATCTTTTAAACATAATTCCGCGGTTGAGCTCCATCCGCGAGCGTCCGATTCCGGCGCGCCAGGATCGTACTCCGGAAGGGAAAAATTTCCGGTTGTTTGACGGGTCATGGCAGTTATCAGTTTTAACATCGCTCGATTTTGGCTCTCCAATATAGCTCGCCATGGTTCTTCGCTACGATCCGCCGTTTCATATCGTACGTTATTTGGAACGCCGTCGGGGCTGCCAGAAGGTGAAGCGCGTTGGTATCCCACTTCTGATATCGCCTCCTCGTCCGGAACGGCGAGTACCGCCGAATCATAACGATCTTCGTCCGTCGACATGCTCGCACAGGGGAAGAATTACCAGATCACTTGAATTATTATTTTATTAGAAAAATTAACTCGAGTAACAATCGCGCACAAAAATCACATCCGCCACGTTTTCGTTTCTAAACCGCACTGCCTGTCTTCTCCTGCTGCCGTCATGCCGGCCCTTCTTGGGGTGTCGTGACAGACATAGTCATTCTCCGACATATACATAATTTTATTTCTGAGGGTACGGCGTGCTCTTTTGTTAGTTGTAAATATATTGTATAAATTACTGTATTGCTCAAAGGTTATGCAAAAGAGTATTTTATTTCAACCCTGTACCTCCGAATTGATTTGCACGTGATGTAAGTTAGGGCAAGCGTATTTTTAATGCCCTACTTACACTGTTACACTATATTATTTGTTGAATCGTCTCAATGCTCATCGCTGATCATCCAGTACAACATTTTCAGTGCGATTCGACAATCCGTGAAACCGGTTTAAGTTCCGAAGATGACACCGTCCGACTCTGAATCTCCTGCGGTAAGTCATGCGGCCGACCGAATGTCAAGGACATCGTCCGAGAAAGAGGACATCACCGGTCGGATTGAATAAATTACCTCGGTAAACGATAAAACCACAAACGCAAACCGGTCCTGCCGGTAAACCGTGAATTTTTTGATTTGCACTGTGAACCTTATTTTTATTATTTTCCTTGTTTTGTTCTTTTTTCGTTTTATGTTTTCTTAGTCCGAGAGGTGTGAGGGGGAGAAAAACCAGGTGACTCATTCTCCGACAGTTTATTGGCTGGCCGAGCACTTTCGCCAGTTCGGGCATCCTCAGGGCGTCGTGGAGCCACAGGTTCCACAGCCAATAAAAAAAATTTCACATGCGCCAACGGTCTTTTAGAGTGAAATTCTTCATTTATCCAATACTAACTCTGTCTATATTTCTTGATTCTTATAGTGATACTATACTTCATGTTATATTATATTTGAATTCGACCAAGCTCGATCCATATGAGAAAATACTTCTCAAATATTCGTATTCTTGACCTGCCACTGATAGCAATTTAACTAAATAACGTTCGGAATGAAGATGATGCTCAATGAACCGCTCATTGTGTCGCCGACTGTAAACGTTAGTATCGGCAATGGTTCGATCATCCATGGAGCAGATTCCGGTCTTAAGATGAATAATTCATTTATAATCCGTCCGAGCGGAGATGATAATTATTCCTATTCGCTGTCAAGAAATGCTTCAACGATATAGGACGTGACTGTTCAGTCACGTTCAATCTAGTAGGCAGATTATGAAATAACTGGGAGTACTGACAACCCCCGTTTATGAACCTAATCGAAGCACTGTTAGAAGTGAACTACACGTTTAACATTATCAAAAACGACTAGAATACTTATTATAATGATCCGATTAGGATTCTCGTATATTGATTATAATTAATAATGATTATGTAAAATGCGCTTTTAATCAAGTATAAAGAATATATTATTCAGATCTAAAACTGACTGGAATTTTTGTCTGGAAACCCCAAAAAAATTAATAAAAGAATCATATTTATGGCAAAAAACTAACCAAAACAAAAAAATTTAGTGTACCCATTATTGAAATTAATTACAATTAAGTATCTTTTTTTTCGTAAATTGAGCATCATCTAGTTTTTATGTAGTACTTGGATAAATAAAACGCTCTATGTATTCGATCCTTTATTATTAAAATTTATTTATTATTATTTATACTTGATTATTCTTATTATTAGTAATAAGAGCGATTAATATTATTTATATTTGGTTATTATTATCAATAATTATTATGATTTATTATTAATTAATAATTATTCATTTAATTATTTTCATAATTTTTTTTCAGCCAAACTTTCTAATAGTAACCAGCTCGAAATAATTTTACAACTAAAATTAGCTCTTGTATAAATGTCCTAATTTTTCAACCGTAGCCTCAAATTTGTAATGAATATTTTGCTCATATTATTCTTTACCTATCTACACATACACTCATGTACCTTGAAATCTGAACACAACGCTTCATTTTTCTCTTTGTTGCAATTCATAGCTCATTTTTCTTAGCCTTGAAAAAAATTTGCGTTCGCTGGTGTCAAACACCGAGTGGTTTAAAAATAGCCTCACTTTACGTTCGCGAGATGACCCGGGGACGGTCCTAAATCGATATTTGAGCGATGGAGATTAAAAAATGATGGAACGAAATATGTTCTTCGTCTAAACGGATTTGACGATATTGGCACGATTCGCTCCGAATCATCGCTAACAAATGAATTTCCAAAAGTTAATTTTTATGAACAGCTGAATTAATTGAACTCATTCAACAAAGAATCTGGGAGCAAGTGTGCGGAAAACGTCAGCGCGAGACTCAAACAACCTTCACGGTCGGCTGGCTGAGTAAAACATTACGTACGAGTTAGGAAAGAGTAGTCCGAAAATTGCATGGTAAATTGCACGCGGATTCGGTTGATGATGTTCCGTGGGAAAATTGGCGAACAGATAATGAAACGGTTCGGTAACTGAACCAGTGCGTTCCGGTTAGCACGATTTTTTTTGTTTATTACATATTAAACCGGTTGCTCAATAAAAAAAAAACTCCAAAATATCCTTCAAAATTTGATCTCGAGACACGTAAATCGAAGGAACTCAAATCGGCTACGCGGCAAAAAGCCGACTCGCCTGTTTGTCCGTTGCGATAAAAGATTCTCCTAGTGTTACGGAAATGAAATTTATAAAATTCCCGGGCTCGGATAGCAGTTGTTTGTGGCAATCGATTCCTTTCCACGCATACTGATCTGAACAGACCTAGATTTTTCGAGGAATGATGAGAGCTGTAAACGGATGAATATTCTCTGAGGAATAGTTTCTCTCTCGATCCCAACGTGTACATTGTTGTCTATAGAAACCCTCAGATCTCGAAGGTTCGTCCAGTTTACGCACGGATTCATGCTCGAGCACGTGTCACAGCGACATTGATCGAGTACTCATTAGGCGAATAAGTTAGGCAGAGTATTTTGCCAGCGTCACTCCGAGGTCGTCGTTACGGCGTGTTCTGGTTGTAACTAGCTCTCCATACGCCCGGCAGGTGATACTTACATAACCCACCCACACCAAAACCGCACTTCTAGTCAATGGGATGTGCTGAGCAACTCGAACAGTCTGACCGAGCACTCGAGCAGGAGGAAGATCTCGCGCTCGTGAAAAATTGGGACCATTTTTCCATCCAGTAGACGCTAAAGAGTCGAGAAAAATATATAAATTGGAGAAAATTTCAATTATGTAGAATTTATAGTTTCGTCAGACAAGTGTTGACGGCGTACGTTAGACGGACAGACATTTTTATTCGATATTCGGATTCAAAAAAATTTGGAAACGTAAAACATCAAATTTTAACGGGGATTAGAAATTTTTTCTGTCAGCAGTTTATTATGAATAATAAGCCAAAAATGCGAACGACGTAAGGTAAAATAATGGCGGACAGGAAAAGTTATTTCTTTCACGTTTATGTAGTAAAAATTTACAGTCCCCAAAAGTCAATAAATGTGAATGTTCAAGTTCGTGAAATGTGCTGTAAGCGGTTGATTTTGGTTTATTATTCCATATCGTTCACGAGAAAAAAATGTCCAAACATACCGATTGGTTAAACAATTGAGCCGTTGTCTGGCCAAGATTAAGTTTTGGAGAATATTTCAAAAATTTAGCTTTTATAATTTGTAAAAAGTGTTGACGGCGTTGGCGTACGGCGGACGGACGTAAAATTTTGAGGGGGTCTGAAATTTTTTTCTTGAGCGATTACGAATAAATCAAATATAATATAATAAACCAATATTATAAAAATAGAAATGATGTAAATTATCATAGTTGCAATGGAATTTCCCCTTATAGTTACCAATCTGTTGTTAGGTGGAAGTGTTAGCAAATTGTTATTTGGTGAAAACGTCGGAATAGTTTCTATCACAAATTGATGGTCTTCTTAAATCATAATTGGAGTAAAGAAATAATGAATCACGTTTCTTTGATAAGTTCGATTTCGACGAAACTCTACCCGGACGTCTTCCACATCTAAGAAGTATCGACGAGAATTAATCGTATTTTAATATATTTTACAATAGGGACACATACTGTACTTCCGCGATATCCAAATAGCGTTCGTATTTAGAATGATAGCTAATTCTTATGTTTTTGGGTCCCCTGTCTAGTTTCCACAGTTATTGCAGTTTATTGACATTCGGGCCTTTGAATGAGATTCTTGATTTTATAATTGAGTATTACCGACTCAACACTGTGACGACTGTCTGATCTATGCACACCACTGATCGTTCTAAAGGTCGTAGTCTTCACCGATGTTATCTCCAAAGAGAAAAACTGCTCCGTAATATTCCAACGGTATTATTTTCACATTTGAGAAAAGCACTTGAAGTTAGAAGTTGTTAATCTTATTGAATCGCGAAAATTTTTCCAACACTCCAAGCGAAATATATAGATTTAGATGAAATTCAAGATCGCGAAATTAGAAAATAGGATTGTGTTTTAATTACAGAAAAATCAAATATTTACCTTTAGTTTTTCAAACGTTTTGAACTATTGAGACGACTCTTTCTAACCGAGATTCAAGATAAGGTTTTTTCCACTCTCGAGAAAAAACCGATTTGAACTAAATTTTCCTTTTGAATTTCATATCCCACGGCAGATATTACGATGGTAAGGACCCTCAAAATACATAGCCCATTTCGGGCAAAAGGTCTCGAGTTTCTTATCACCTTTTCCAGGATTTTTTTTGACAATTTAGAGGTTTTTTTTCAACTCTGACTTTGCCTCACACTCGTTGCCACACACACGTTTACGCACACAGTAAAATAGGAAAAGAAGCCCATAAGGAAGAATGCGAATTTAGCATCTTCTTCAGTAGTAACGAAAGTTTTTTTGTCCAGTGAAAAATCGAACCCTAATACGGGAGTGAGAAATTCTCTCACTTTTTCAATAACATGTGTAAACTTTTAATTTTGAAATTGTTTTTCTCGAACCACAACAGCAAAAAATTACGAGTTTTCCAATTGTATAATATTCAATTCAAGTTATTAAATTGTTTTTAATGTCTCTGAATTTGGGTTAGGAGAAGACGCTTGTATTCAAGAAAATTGGAGTTTCGGCAGAAGCTCTACTGAAAATGGAAAAGCGTAATCAAATCGCTGAACGCAGAAGATGATTTTCAGACACTATCAACTGATGGCACTTTCAAACGTAATATTAACATTTTTCGCTGATCATAGATTGACTTAAGTCCATCGGCCAGAAACTAAGGCTTTCACGAGCATTTCACGAGACATTCGTCGTTAGCGTTTATTTTCAGGACTGGATTTGAAAAAATGGCTTAGAATTTGATTTCAAGAATTCGGTGGTTTTTTTTAACCTCCACATTGATTGCGCGCGTTGTAAAATGTTCAACTAACATAAAAATACATTTTTACCCACCGCAATTCACCGTTCTTCATTTTAAAAACGACTTTCATCATATTCAATATCTAAGGATAATTTTTCATACGAACGATGATACCTGCTGATACCTTGGTTATAGTAGGAGTGAATTTTCCGGATTGGCAACCGCAAAAACCGCAAGCGATCCGAGCTCCAGAACGAGGATGATCTCGAAAATTCCATAACTGATTACCCTCGGCGTCGTATCATTGTTCGGCGGACACCAAGATTCGTCCGCTTCGTCTCCTTTTGTTCTGCGCTTCATCAAACATTCTGCTCCTCCCGTCAGTCCTAGGTCAAGGACGCGAGTGAATCAACTTCCTTACAGCTCCCAGGTACCGAATTCCTCCCGCAGGTTACAATCGCGAGATTGGTTTTTATAATTCAGGCCCCGCAAGATCGAAAACAATCGCCTCGCTGCAGAATAGTTGACAGGTGATGCTATACAGTTGAATATAAATTTCTTTTTTCCTTTGGGTGTCGCTCTTTTTCTGATAGTGTCAGGATGAGGGGGAGACTGAGTGCGGCTTTTTCTCCATATTTTTATTCGTCGGCCGAGATCTTTCGCCCATTTGGGCATCTTCAGGGATGCATAGGTCCATCGGGTACCCTATGACCCTTAGGTCAGAAAGATCTCGGCCGACGAATAAAAATATGGAGAAAAAGTCGCACTCTCAGTCTCCCCCTCATCCTGACAATATAAATATTTTATATTGCTGGTGAGTATGGACGAAATAAAAATTTGTCATAACTCTTTTAGGAAGCATTTTGGGCTTAAAGTTGAGTACCGTATTTCATCATGAGGCTCCAATTCTTGATGCGCCTGAATTCGGACGAGTATTAAGATAATTCGCTAGTTTATGATGCAAAAGGAAGAAATTTTCGAAACACTCGGGCAGAGGTAGTCGGCGATTAATAATTTACCCTATAATAAACCACTGTACGATCAATTGCAGCGTTTTTATTTCGAGAAGTTCATCACCGATATTCCACCAGGTAATATATTCTACACAGCTAATTGCTGCAACTAGTGTCAAAATTCTAGAAGAAAACCTTCATTGACTGTCTTTCTGGACTATATTTTTGAAACCCAAAAAAATAGCCAAAATCGTATGCCTATTTTTAATTATTCACTTTTCAATTTGGGAAATTTAAAAAGTGAAAATTAATTTGGTTTAAGTGCGGAGTTGAAAAGTGAAATGTGAAGAGAATTTTGGGCAAAGTAGTAAGAATAGTTTTTGAAAAATGAGTCGCTGTAAAGTGAAGTTGTTTACTTTTCAGCTCAGCAAAATATTTTGCAAATAGTTTTTAGTAAATCGCAGCAAATGATGTCTCGTTCAGAAATGATCGACCCAATCGACTCGAAAACTCATACAAAATCCGCTTCATGCATCAGAGAGTCGAATTCTAGAAAAAAGTTTTCGTATATGTACGTCACTTCACACGATAATTGCCGTCAATTTTCAAAATAAAAATCTGTTTAAAAACCAAGCGACATTCACCTGACATAAAAGAAAATTTAAGGTCCGCTGATTGAAAAATTTTTTTCGGCCTGTAAAAATCAAAATACGCACTAGTGAAATAATGAGAAAAAAAACTCATAACGCGGAAGTACGTTGTGTGAGGCAATAGATCATTTACACGTCTTAGCGAACATTCTAAGACCTCAAAAGCTAAAAAAAGAACTACTCTTAGCCTGTAAAAATCAAAGTAGTTTCTATGTAGTACTTTGAACGGTTACATCTTGAATGAACAGTGTGTTACGAGTCAAAAATTCTCAAAAACTTAAAAAAAAAAAAACTCAAAAATTCAATAGTCTGCACATTGACTGGGAATACATTTCCTTAAAATTTTATTGACTTCCATTCATTTTTCAAGGAATATGGCGATTTATGCCACTTTTCTGACCACGACAGACGGACACACTGATATACGGACAGACAGCCACAAAGAAACTTTTTCAGAAAGTGATACTCAGTATTGTACTATAAACATTTTGTCTCCACCTCAACCTCACAATTATGTATCAGCGACAACAACCAATGATAAACATTTCTTTCAATATGGTCCGTTCTGAATTCGACTTATCAGACGATCACGATATACTTCCATTTACTAAGTAAATATGGAAGTAAAAAACAGGCCTTAGGACTCGTAGCTGAACTCAATATTGAATCACTAAATTAAACTCACTGGTACAATTCTCTTATCTAAATCTCTACTTGTAAACTTACGCGCTGCCAATGTGGGTAACATGTTCCGATTTGCAGTTCAAGTCTTTCTCCCAATTAAGTCCAGATTAGGAGGAACCACGTAACATTACCACGAATGTCTTCAACTATGAAATCGATTTTTATGTCACTCAGCACTGGAATTACAAATACCGTTCCAAGGTTTGCAAATTTTGGTCCAGCACAATTCTTTTTTTTTTTTTTTTAAGAAAAAGAATGTATAATTTCAAATAGTCTGAGCATCTGAGGCGACTGACCTGTTCGGCTTTTCGGTTGATCTGAGGTATTCGTGTAAAATCTCACCTCTTAGGAGGAAAAAGCCTTATCTTAATGATCCCTCGAGTTATAACGTCGTATCTAGAGGACAAGCGACTTCTCTTAGGCTCGTCTTACATTCGACTGATACGGAGCAGGTGCCTTAACAACTGAAATTCGGGCGCCTCATAAAACCAGTGAATACGTTCAGTAAGACGATGATTAAGAAGGACGTTTAATCTCAAAATACCGTTGAAAGCTCTCGAGCATATCCGTCCAATAGGGATCATATTCCTGACGAGTTAAATCTTACACTCAAAAGTGACAAGAGTTGAAAAATAATACTGGTCGCTCTACAGATTCCAACCCAACTAACAATCAACATTTTTTCTTCATTATTATTTACTGCGCGGGAGTTGCTGTGGGCCGAAGTTAGACAAGCGCTTTCGTCCATTTGGGCATACTCAGGACCATCTGGAACCTTAGGGTTTGCAATATAAGGGCTCCGAAGGCTACCAAATCATCAATGAGACGCTACTACCCCTTAACACGCAACAATACATGAATTCTGTACATGAGTTTTACTTCAGTGTTCCATATATTTTTCCCCAATGAAAAGCCACTATCTTTCGTACAAAATAACCCAGAGCTGAAAAATTCTTCGTTGTACTCGTTTTCGTTCGCGTTTTCTTCAAAGTCGAAACGTCGGAAATTTTCGGGCCGCTCTATTCCTCGGTCATTTATCGAAAAGGCTATTTCAACTACGTTAATGGCTACTGATGGATACAGTAATGGCTCTCCGAATGACGGAGAAGGTATCGGATGTGGAGAATGAGCTCCAAAGATGAATCGGAGTCTTTAACCTGTAGACCGGATTTGAATAATTCATGAGCACGTGGCAAGTATGAAGGAGCCAATGAGGTCAAGATGAAGTGACTGATTTGCCCTGATTACCACCAAGAACAAGCGCATGACCCGTGTATAAGTTATCGCTTTCCCTTTGTAGTCGTTGAATCGCTTTTTCTCCCGTGAAACAGCATTTTTCCGAACCGGCTGTTAAATTTATGGCGAAAAATAGATATTTATCAATTATCCTATCGAGCGGATATTAAATTGACGAAATATATTTTTGAAAACGATAAAAACTCGAATGAAGGATAAAAATAATTTTAAAAATGGGGAAACAAACTTATTAATGAATAATGAAATGTTTCAGTGAAAAAATAAATAAATATAAAAAAACTGAAAACTTTTTGAGAAAGGCCGGAGTTAATTGCACTGTAGTTATTCATATCAGCATTAGATTGTGTGGTCGTGAAGTTGTTTAAAAAGCAAATTCACTGTCCACGAAAAATAAGAGAATTAATAGTGAGAGGGGAGAGGCCTATGCACATCGATGAACTTAATTCGACTCGTCAGGCTGCCCTATCATATAAATTTATTATTAATCTACGATTTTTCTCTCAGTTAAAAGTCAACTAAAATCAAAATTCACCGATTGAACGATTATAAATATTTTTTGGGCAAAACCCGAGAGAAAATTGGACCATGGACCATTCAGCACAAAATAGTTCGTCTCGGGTTAAACTGGTTAATGATTTCACCACCATCTCCTGATAAAAGGTGGTAAACAGACCGTAGTTTGCGAAAAATTATTCAGACGTTCAATTCTCAATCTCGACATCTTCAGGTAATAATTGGCTTTCCTTCCGATCGATATAGCTGAGCTTGAGTATCCGAAGATCGCATAAATAATTATCCATCTCTACAGATAATTGTTTTCCTCGAATCCCGAGCTTCGTTCGACTGTTAAAACGCTCTGACCTTGGCCACAGTCTTCGAGAGTGGCCCTCCTCGTCTTGACGATCATCTCGCCACCTTCAACGTCGGATGACTCGTCAAATTCCGCCGTGCACTTGACGCAGTCGAGTGTGACGTTTTGGGGCCATCGGCGCTTATTACTGGAATTATATCCTCCGCGGTGGCATTTCGGCCGTTCGAACTTGGAGAGATTAGCACTCGTAGGTGCGAGTGAAAGACCGACGGTCGATTACTTACGGTATACGAGCTCGGCAGCTGTGGAATTCCAACTAAGGCGCACCATTATGAACCTCGAGTGTACTTTATGACTATGAAGAAGGAAATTATTGCCAGTATACTCTTATTGTTAAATATCCCTGAAATTCAGTATCGATATGACTAGAAATCGAGCCATGGCGAGTCAAAACGGATTTTATGGTAATACTTTCATCACTTTTCACGTTTCATCACTTTTTATTATTATTATTATTTTTTTTTTTTTTTTGTTGTATTATTGGTGTAACTGTCTTCTCAATAAATTTCTCTCTATCTCTATCTATCTCTCTATCTATCATGTATGCAGCGTATAAATAGTTTCCTCAGAAAAGTGTTGTCAACGTACGGACGGAAAACTTGAATTTCTGGACACAAACCGGATATTAGTATTCTATCAGTCTGAGAGCATAAAGAGAAAGACGTTTTGGCACTGATTTTCTCAGGCGATAAAATAAGTGACACCTCAATTTTTTGAATCCTTGAGACGTTGAAATTTTTTTTCTCATGATTGAATAAAATCTAGGTGTAAGTCAACACATAAGGATAGAAAAAGTGAATTATTCGTTGCTTAAAAAAGTTACCAACCCTGTTTTAGAAGTTATTGTAAACTTTTTTACTCTTCCTTCCTTCTTTGTTTACGAAGTAAATGGAGGCATTGCGATGGTCTAAAAATTCGATTCGGACTGGAACTGAAAAACTGAGGAACTAAAGTAATAATTTTGTTCCTTTTCATTAAATCGGTTCAAAATCCGGAGGCCGATAAATCCTACTTTTTTTATTTAGGCCTTTAATTTTTCTAGGGGTAGATTAATTTATTGACCTTTCCCAAAACCACGTTCTCCGCAGTTTTTCACGATTCACTCAAAAAATCAAATTTCTGTCACAGGAATTCGCGCTTGTCAGTTTTTTTTTTTATCGGAGCTGTTCTAGCTCCGTTCAAGCCGTTCTGGCTTGAAGAGAAAGTCCAAAATCCTTGGTCACATGATTGATTGATAAACTGGGGACTTGTAAACAAATCTTTGCCCAAGAGTCGTAAAATAGAGACAATACCTCGAATAATATACTATATATATTATATATTCTCGACTATATTTATTATATACTCTCATACCAAATTTCTGAAAATCGCGACAATTCCATAAGAGAAGCATAAATGGAGAACCGTTAAAGCATTCGGCCTCGCTTTGTCTCATTCGATTCAGCGTCCGAAAATCTATAAAAAATTAGAGAATTAGAAGAATTATGGGTTAGAAAAAAGTTTTCGTTTGGTAATTAGAATGTTTTTTTTGTTTTTTTTTTTACTAAATAATAATTTTCAAGAAAGTTGTAAAATTCGAAAATTGGGTTAAAAAATGGTTTGCCGGAATCCGTCCTGAACATCTACCGTTCTAAAATAACAGTTACTTAGCCTAGTAGACTCGTCCCTTGAATTTTTACTTTTTGAACACGTTTTCGTAAAAACCCTATTCTTCGTTGCCTAATCCTTACCAAATCGGATCGAAAAGCGCATTCTCCTTGTAGCGTCTTTCTTCAGTCTTGAGACGACTTCAATATCAAGATTCGTTCCGTCCCGTCGGGATAGACATATTATTTCTGCTTTTTTCTCGTTTCATTCATCATCAGAACAGGAAGCGTCAACAAATCGTCCTTCGAACCAAGACGGAGATGAATACCTAGAAAAAACACGAACCGACGACCTGGAAGCGGGAATCTTTCGATTAAATGTAAACGCAACGGATCGATGCGACTTTTATGAGCGATTCCGTTGTCATCCGAAGAGAAAAATACTGGAGTAATCAGAGTGGAAGGGGCGAAAGAGGAATCATAGCTGGTTAAATTTGAAGTTTGAAAGATTTGTGGGTTTTGTAAATAGAAACAGGATCAATAATCAACTAATTGCTGTTCATGTCTGAATCACATTTATAATCCCTTCAGTGGAAAAACACCTTCAAATAAAATGGTGCAATAAACATCGGTCCTCGTTGATGGTGGAATATTTTTAAAAAAAATTTTTTTGGATTCGCCCAAGAGAAAAATGTATCAGATACCAAAAAGATGATTTTCATTCCATGTTTAAAGTGACAGAAGTCGTCATATCTCCATGATCAACGAATGAAATTTTCAGCAATTGATCTCCAAGTGACTATGAAAAATAGCCGTTATTGGATTTTGTATAGGTAAAACACACAGAACGTCCAAGATACGAGGGGTTTTCATATTTGATTTTCACAGTCGATGAGCCAATTTTCTGAACTGTTGAAGTTTTGAAATGTTTGTAGCGGCTATTGAATGACGCTTGATTTTTCCGTTTGGCTCTCACACCGTACTTTCACGTTGTGAGCTTTTTTCGCTGTTTCTCTATCAGGTATTTTCGATTTTGATATAATCCGCTAAAATCAATACTATCTGAACGCTTGAGGTCTTGAAATTTTCTTTTTCGCTAATGAATTACGCCAGATTTTTATCGCTAGGTTCACACACTGTACTTCCTCGTCATTCAAATTGTAACATTTTTCATTGGAGCTTTTTATTTTTTATTGACGGATCACTTTATGCCATAAAATTAGTTCCGTTTCACAGTACTTGTTTTCCGTCGGCTCACACACCGTACTTCCGTACTTTCTTTCATTTTTTCGTTTTTTGGTCTCCTGGTTTGAAAAAATTTTAATTTTCGCCAGATCGAAAAAAGTTGGGAAAAAGTAGGTGACAGATTCTCCAAATATTTATTTTGGCCTGCCGAGCACTTTCGCCCCAAACGGTACTAAATCGCCCTGAGGACAAAATAAAGATAAATAAGAATCAGTCGTCTAGTTTTTTCCGCTCAACGTCACAATAGGGAAGGCGGAGACCAATAGAAGACGATTGAAATTGATGAAATTGTAGTGCGAATGAAATTTCATGACCTAGTCATTTTCATGGCTAGAAGACCGCTCGAAATAATTTTCATGATTTCTATTGTACTCCTTTAGTTTTTTTTAGTTTTCCCTCTTATAAGAATTTGTTCATATTTTATTATCGGTTATTGATGAATTTTCGACGACTCCAACTTGGAGATAGTGTGCAAGGTATGCACACCAATTGTTTTCAAAAAGCGCTTCTAAGCATAGTGATGTGAAATTCTATCCAAATTCATCACCTTCGGGTATTTAACTCTAGGACGATCGCAATATGTCCATTTATTCTTAATTCTATTTATTCCAAATATTATTATTGTTTAAAATCGGAACTTTCTATAGCTCCCGTCTCTAATTTTCGCCAGTTATAGTCTTTAACGTATCCGGTGATCGCTTTTTCAATCGACCTCACTAAACGATCCAATCTTGAGACCTTCAGAGATCGCCCATTGAGAAGATTGATGCTCGAAATCACGAAAGTAAAACCCCCGACCCGATTGTCGGAGGGCAGGGTCACTCTCGAGCGATCAGGAACGAAGACGATTTTTTTCCGCCGGAGTTAAGTACGGAGTTGAGGGGGCGACGACCTTGCGACGACCGTCGTTGTCGTTGATGCAGTGCTGAGATACAGCTAGGCCTAGTATCACCTGTGAGTCGCTCTGACACAAGGAATCCCTTATCTCGGTCGACCCAGTTCGTTTGTAGTCTCTATTATGATGCTTCCAATCCTACGTGGCGCTATCGGTTTTTGTCAAGTGGGAAGATTTCAAACACCTAAAGAGGTTGGTAGTTTCAACCTTGGCTGAACTGATGGTAGATCGTAGGAGGAAGATGACTATTAAAAACAACCATTCGAGCGAGTGATAGATGAAGGGTGAACGAATTAATTAACGATTATAGTATAACGATTTCATATTTAGGTCCCAAGGGAGACTCACAAACTCGGCGACTCATTTTTCAAACTTTCCTTGTAAACTAACTAGATTTTTTTTTTTTTGGTGTAGAAACAATTATTGATTGCGGGATATGGAACCAGTGATTAGCATAGATCACTAGATATAGCCAATTATACAATACAATATCGTCACTGAAAAACTAAAAAGAAGATCCAAAAACCACCAAACAAAAAAAGAACCAAATCGACGAAAACACGAATAAAATAACGAAAAATTTCAATAACATGGAAGTACAGGGTGTGACACTAACGATAAAAACCGATCGTCATTCATTTACAATAAAACGCAATTCTATTTGGCAGTTGGTTTTTGTGGATTGTAAAAACCAAAATACAGAATTATGCACTGTAGTGAAATCGCGAAAAAAAGCTCATAGCGAGCCAATTAATAAAAAATCATGCGCCATCCGGTCGCCACAACGAACGTTCTGCGACCTTTTGAAAATATTGACTCCTAAGGCTAATAAAAAACAAAATAGAAAAATTTCGGAAGTGCTATGTGCTATTCAAAATCCGGAAATAGAAAATGTTTCACGTTCGCTCGGAAAACTTTTTCTGGAAAGTATCATTCATCTTTCACGGAGGTACGGCAAGTTTCGTCACTTATTGACCACAGACGGACGGACACTTGTGTTACTGAAAGTGTTTCTGCGTGGAGTAATGTCAAATTTTTTTTCTGAATTCGACTTTTCGGACGATCGCATTGTAGGCTAATGAAATAAGAAACATAAACTCTTTTCCGCATGAAAGTCATCGGTATAAATTTTTTCTTAATTCATGTTTTACCTTAATTCAAGTTGGAACGAGCGCGATAATTTTACACGTCCAAAACAAGGAAATGGAAATGAGAAATAAAGTTGGCCACATTTATTACAGGAATCTAATTACAAGAATAAATTTTTCAATGAAATATTATCGCGTTAAAATTTTACTTTAATAAGAGTCAATGATGAAGCGGAACGTTTTTCTTATATTGTCGAGCGCTTTCGTGCGTTCGGGCATCTTCAGAGCAAGATCGAGCAACCGAACGGAAGCTAGAACGAAAATACGTCCCAAATAACGAAATTATGAAGTCCAAGACAACGAATTTGTCTTTTCTACAACTAAATCGTATTAGAGGACTATAAAGATCTACGATCATGAAGTCATTGATGGCATCTTCGTCCAATAATTATAACAGGCCTTTTCTTCATTAACTAAAACTCCTGATAAATCGTAGAAAGTGGCCGACAATATACGAGACAGCAGAAAAAACAATATGAGGGCGAAGACTCGTGAAAATCAACGCACAAATAACGGCACTCAACACCTGACACGCAATTCGACGCGATAATCCGATCAAGAGAACTAAATCTAGATCGGAATTGGGCTCCTTGCTCCGAAGAGGCTCGTACTAGAGAAGATAATAAATTAAAGGTGAACAATCCAACAGAGAATAAACGTTGTAAACCGGTTTCGAAACACCTCCAGGGCTCGAATCGAATAACATTATACGAGAGTCAATTATGTAATGAGGGGCGCGTTCGCATTTGCAATTATTCACGTTGATTAGTCGAAAGAAGAAAAATCGCTCGACTTCCTCTCTCAGAATAAGGCGAATTCACTTCGAAGGCCCAAATTCGGAAACTACCATTTTGAAAACGCTGCAAATTACTGCACAGTGGTTTATTATTCTTTCACTTCAATAATGATTTAGGAAGATTATCCGTTTGTGATGTAGTTCTTCCGAACATTGGTGTTTTCCAAGCGAAAAACAGATTGGTAATTAGGGGAAAACTCCGTAACAACGATTGTAGTTTTAATTATTTTTATTTTTCTTAATTTCAAGCTAAATTTTTCGCTTAACGGTGCAGTTGAAGAGAGTGTTTGACGATCATTCCAACGAGTGTAGAACGATTTTTATAGCTTCAAGAACTCTCGAGTCATACCCTCATGTCAAATTTCTAAAAATCTCCCAAATTCCACACAACAGCTGCGATAACTCGAGAACCAATAAAGCTATCGACCCGGCGATGGTCTCATTCGATTCAGCGTCCAAAAATCAATAGAAATAGATACCAAATACACCTTTTTCTGAGAAACGTTGGAAAATACGAATTTTCTCCCCCTCAAAACCTCCCAAAAATACCCTTAAAATTGAGCTAGCGATTTGGTTGAACAATTGCGCCATTGTCAGGCCAAGATTGATTTTTGGTGTAATTGTAAGAATTTAGCTTTCATAGTTTCGTCAGAACTGAAATGAAATAGTTTCAAAAAATAGTTTCTTGATAGAAAATTGACGATTCAATGTTATTAACCCGATTGGGAGATCATTGTTTGATGTGAACTAGTGTGAAAATGTTTCGAGTTTTTTAAATTGTAAAAATAAATTATGAGTTAAAAAATGCTGAATGTGGCCAGGACGAAGAAAATAATCGTTTGACAAAATATCGAGACTAAAATTACATCATTAAACTAGTTGACATCAAACTGTTACGTAGTTTTTAGTACATAATTTAGTAAAGTCATACTGTGAATGTAATATTTAGAGCATACTTATTCATTTATCAGAATGACAAGTAGTTGAATTATGTATGATCATTTGTCAAAAAAGACTGATATGGATAGGTACCAGTTTTTATCGAATGTGACATATTTATTGCTTGAATTTTTTTTACACTCATTTTTTGTCACCCAATTGCGAAATTCCTAATCTTGCCTCTTAGTGGTTGGACAAGGTTTAGCGATATTATTTTCAGGGAATTGACTCTCTTGTTAACAATTTTCTCCAACCTTGTTAGACCTGGTTAATAATAACTTCACTATTGTCTTAGTATAAAACACAAAAACGTTACTTTTCCTCTCGGTGGAAATGACTATATCATTTTACTACTAAAGCCACTGTATCGCAATTTATTTAGTTAAGTTTATTTTATTTGTATGAATATTATATTATATATAATATAGTAAGTATATTATATTTATTTAATTTAGTTTATTTATTACTAATCATTTAGTCTTTGATTACTATATTTATACTACTATTATAAAATATTTATATATAAAGGTTCTTTTTTCCTCGTCGTCGCATTTTTTATGTCTAGAGGGTGTGACGGGGGAGAAAAGACATAAAGATGTCGAGAATGCCTGGTATGCCTGGAATGCTAGTTGTTACCCTTCAAATAATTTACAGAGGAGCAGAAACGAAATGTATGATATTTTCACTCACAAGGTTGAAACATGTCTTCCTCAGGATTCATTGTCTGATAGATTGTGAAAATAGCCAATAATAATTACTATAAGCTCATGAATGTCTTATGAATAAAGAACTACAGACAGGCAATTCAGCAGCTGATTTCTGATCGAAGTTGCCCTTTAAAAATTTCTTTCCAACCCGCCAACTTTTTTCAAGTTGCGAGATTTTATTCGCCATTTTGGCCAGACGATAATAAAACGGCCATCATTTTATAAGTAACATAAAATCTGATTTCACAGTTGGAAAGTTGTTACCGGATAGATACCTCGCCTTTTTGGTTTATTATTCAATAATAAACCATTGTAATCGCCCAAGAAAAAAAAATTTCTAACCCCTCCTCAAAATGTGATGTTTTACGTTTCAAGGCATGTAGAATCCGAATATCCAATAAAAAAATTCTGTCCGTCCGCCGTTCGCCGTTAGCAGTTTTCCGGCCAAACTGTGAGAGCTAAAAATTTGAAATTTTCACCAAAAATCAATCCTACGACGGCCCAATTCTTGAACCAACTTGCTAGCTCAATTTTAAGGGTATTTTTGGGGGGTTTTGAGGGGGAGAAAATTCATATTTTCCAAGGTTTTTCAGAAAAATGTGTACATGGTATCAAATTATATAGATTTTTGGACGCAGAATCGAATGAGACCATCGCCGGGTTGATAGCTTTATTGGTTCTCGAGTTATCGCAGCTTTTGTGCCGAATTTGGGAGATTTTTAGAAATTTGACATGAGGGTATAACTCGAGAGTTCTTTGAGCTATAAAAATCGTTCTATACTCATTGGAATGATCGTCAAATACTCTCTCCAGCTGTAGGTTAAGGCAAAAAATTTAGCCTTTAATTAGGAAATTAAGAAAAATAAAAATGATTAAAATTACAATAGTTGCTACGGAGTTTTCTCTTATAGTTACCATCTGTTTTTCGGTGGGAACGTTCACTAATGTTCGAAATAATAAATATCACTAATGTATAGTCTTTCTAAGTCAATTTTGAAGCGATATAATAATAAACCACTGTACAATCATTTGCAGCGTTTTTGAAAACCAATTTGAAATTATGTTCGAGTAATGGGAAACCTCGTAAACATAAAATTCTACCGAAATTGACGAATTTCGATTAATTTCACACGGGAACTAGTCCATGTGAAGGAATAATTTAAACGAAATGCGAGAACGTTAGAAAATGCATACGGATTTCAGCTCTATAACTTTACCTAAGAATTAAATTAAATTATTACAATTTAGAGTGGAAAATTACCGTTGCTACGGGTAAAAAATGCCCTTTTCTCTAAATTATCACCTGTAACGCCTAATAAATTAATGACATTTAAATTAATCGATATTCTCACCTATACAAATACGGTGCGTTAGTTGTTCAATATCCGATTGGCAGCCTCTTCATCCGCCTCATTATCCTCTTCGCTCACGTGGGCTTAGAGGATAAACCTGATATCACATATCACTAGAACGAAGACGATCACCGGTTTTTGTAGATTGCCAAACGTCTCTGTCCACTTTGACGATCAATTTCGGCTCAAGTTCAACGATTTTGGCGGACGATTAAATTTTTGGAAAAATTCGAATTTGGAAATGTATAAAGAATCAGCCGGCTGCCGGTTGACGTGACGGTTTCAGAGAAATTCGACACCCTCCCCCCCATACAAATCGGAGTCGAGTTCTCGTCGGATGTAAACACTGGCGAACGACGGACGGGCTCAGCGCGAGATATACGCGCGATTCACGACGCGAAGTGGCTATCGCGGACGGAGTCGTGGTTCTCAAGTAAGGCCAATGTTGATATTGAATAGTCGGGGGTCTCGGTCGACACTAGTGAACTCTGACGGACAGGTGGGACAACATGTCACCGGCTGAGATTCGTTCGAAGCCGACAAACAGATCAAGATCAACGCGAGAGGAACAAAGGATAGAAGGCTGCGCAGAGCCTGGTAACCTAAGAGAGGGAAATTGATTGTAATAGTTTATTTATTCAAAGGGGAACGGTTAGGGTCAAATGGCCCTCTCTTCCACCTTCCCTGGATATCTTCTTACAAAATAATATAATTGCTCTGAAGATCAAAAGAACAATTTATGGTGCAGTACAAAAATGAACGATAACTTCATAATTAAAATAAAATATGCACAAGAGAGAGAGAGAGAGAGAGAGAGAGAGAGAGAGAGAGAGGGGGGGGGGGGAGTTAGTAGAATATTTTTATTCGCTATTGTTTTGTAGCATCGATCATTCTTCGCTGTTGCGATTGAGGGGAGAAAAACACGGCGACTAATTCTCCTGCTTTGTATTAGCCTGCCTACAATAATCACTTGTCAACCTATAATCACTTTCGCCCCTTCGGGCATCATCAGGGCTTCGTAGCACTATTTTAGAAGGTATCTGCGGGCTAATAAAAAGCAGGAAAACAAGTCGCCATTTTTTTCTCCCCCTCAATCTCAACAGCGAATAAAAATAATTTTTTCTTTTATACAACTTCTTAATGAATAATTATTGCTCAACGGTAGGCAAGGCCTGTGTTATGTGTTGTTGGACAAGAATCATTTCCTGCAAGAACTGTAAGTACATTTAAAATTAGAAAAAAAATTAAGTGAACATTATAAATTACCTCATCGATAAATGGAAAACAAACTAGATTTAGAGAGTGTTTGGTATCAATTTTTAAAGTTTACTTACAATGTTTCGGCACAACTAAAAAACCTTTTGAGAATAAATTCGATGAATTGATAAATTATGACGCAGGAGACGCGGCAGAGGGGGAAGGGCAGAGGAAAGCTATTGAACAATTTCAAACTAGAACACATTCTGAATATCAATGACAGTTTAAAAAAATTAAATCTTAAACTCAAACTTGTTTGACTTTACATAAATAGACTGCTATACACATCAAGAAAACAACCTAGTATCAAGCCTTGATACTTGTAAATTAGTCGATATAACAGTAGTGAGTAATGAAGGCTCGAGGGGGTAAAACGATCATCACCCAAAAATGTTACTTGAGCGCTTTTATGCATTGTGATATAGTGAAAATGTTGCAGCATTCTTCCTATACTATAGACAGCTTTGACGTGAGGTCAATGAGACGCCGGATGACCAAACTGTGTTGCAGGCCGTTGCATAACCTTTTTAACAACCTTCTCAAGGTTAGTTATTTTTCTAGCGGAAAATAATTGACTCTGATAATGGTAAAGAGTGACAAAAATATCGCTCGAAATATAGGAATGAAAATTGGTTGAATGTTATATTATTATTAAAAGATTTCATTGTTTTTCTTTGTTCTCTTAATTTAGCGAATCAAATCGAACGATGGGATAAGAAGCTTTTAAAATAGAGTTTATTATTCAATCCCTGCCTGATGACGGCAAAAATAATTAAACATAATTATTATCACAAATCAAGGTTCAATGTTTGGTGATCTAACGTGGTGTGATGATAGTGCTCTAGTTTTAATAATTTCAAAAGTAATAATCTGATGTCATCGCCTTTGAGTTTCGGTTCCTTCAAGCCTGCAAAGACTTATTTGGTTTTCCTACCAATTTTTCCAAAGATCTGTATGCAGTATGTTTTTTAGATTTTTTTACAAGAAATTACAATTTCTTGATAAAAGAAAAGTAGTATTTTTCAAAAGTGCAGCACTATTTTATTTTGCGTTTTCTGTTTGATTAAATATTTCTGAGGGCGGTTGTAGCTAATTTACTACGTTTTCGAGCGCGAGATGGATTAATTGATTGAAAAATGGAATTGGGTTCACCCGAGTGCGACGAAATTCCGGTTGAAGTTGAAGGGAAAGGGTCGACTCACCTGGAAAGGAAAAATAAATTATTATCAACCATTTATAAACAACAATTTTCGAAATTATTATTGTTAAATCGAACTGCAGCTAAGTTAAACTATTGAAATCAGATTATTGAAACTAGAGATATTGAAATCAGAATAAAATATGTGGCATTTAAATGGAGGCCTGATCGACTCGAATTGTTGATAATCTTGCTCCTCTTGAATGTCTGAAGAGGATCCAGTGATTAGGAGAAATTTTAATGAATAGCAATCTCCACATTTTAATCGAAGTCTTTGATAATTAAACGTAGAAAACAACTTGCATTTCATCTTTTCCTGTTTGTAAATTACCGGTGGTAAATTAATAATTGCGATTGTCGGTGAACAAAAGCCGATTCTTAAAAATAACGGAGCCTTGACGGCGATCTCTTTTTCTGCTACAGATAATTCTATTGTAAAGCCCAGAGGTCTGTTCAAATGAACAATTCCACTTCACGATTTGAACTAGCGTCTTCCTGTTATTTCCTCGCTTCGCAGATTTTTCCCATTCTATTTCGTTTGATTGAGCTAGAAAAAACGAAGGTCGAAACGAAGACTATCGCACTAAAATCGAACAATTGCGAAGCTGGGGAAAATACACAACCGAAGGAAAACTGAAGAAATACAATCACTACTACCTACTACACTACTACCTGCTTCTTTTAATGGGAAACAATCGAAAAAAACGTTGAAAATTAATCAATTTAAGGAAACTTAAGAAAACGATCTCTGTCTCCAAATTCCTCCGTGGCCTTCTCAATTCGGTCGACTACTAAAAGTTATTCGTATGTTAGTTATAGACGCTCAATTTTGTTTTATTATTCAATTTAAAAAAAAATAAAAAAAAATTGCAATTGCTCACGGAAAAAAATTTATATCCCTCCTCAAAGCTTGCGATGTTATGTTTCAAGGCATGTTAAGTCCGAAGTCCAATCAGAAAGTTGTCCGTCCACCGTACGCCGTCCATCTGAGTAAACTATAAAAGCTCATTTCTTGAAATTCTCACATAAAATCATTCTTGGTGAGAAAATAAAGAGTTTTAGTAGCCAAAACCGAAAAAACGTATTGCGTTTAAAAAACCTATTGCCACGACGTAATGGCGTGACGTATCGAGAAGTGAAACGCAAGGAAGCCTCCGATGCGTTCCAATTCTCAATTCTTTGCCAAACCGCTACCTCCATTTTAATTGTACTTTTGAAGAGTTTCAAGCGAGGAAAAATTCTCATTGACCAAGGCTTTTGTAACATGGGTGTGATTGGTATTAATTTCTATAGACCTTTTGACGTGAATCGAATGAGACTAACATTGTCGAAAGCTATTAATGCTTCTCGAATTTTCGAAGCTTATGTATTATATAATTTAAAATTCGATTCAGCGTCTCAAGGTCTAAAGAAATTAATATCAAACACACCCATGTTTCAAAAACCTTGAAAAATATGATTTTTTCCCCACTTGGAACTGCCCAAAACTATTATGAAGTTATCGAGATTTTGAGAAATTTGGCAAATCTATTGATCAATAATCTGTGGTGCTACAAAAATCGTTCTATACTCGTAGAAAAGCTCGTCAAACACTCTCTTCAGCTGTCTCGTTCGGCGATCAATTCTACATTAAATTAATTAATTAGGAAAAATTAAAATCTTTAAAATTACGTCATAGTTGCTGAGGACATCGCTTTATGTTACCAATATGTTCGTAGGGGGAAACGCTCATAAGAGATTGGGTTAGGTAAAAATAAAAAGTGGATGGTCTTCTTGAATCACAATTGAAGTAAAGTAATGATAAAACACATTGCAATCATTCGCAACGTTTTTTGTATTAGGGTCAATCACTGTATATCCGCTTTGTTTGCGTTTTTCACTATTTTTCGACTTCCATGTCTAATGACCAGAAATATGGCCCAATTTTTACAGGTTCGGTATCAAATCGATATGATTCGACCAAATCGTGAAAAGGCACTCAATTTTGGATTTTGTGGAATTTGAACTGAGGAAACAATAAATCATAAATCATTCTTATTTAAAAAAGGACCAACTCTCACGGAGTACATCGTCGACAATTCAAGCATTTCAAGCAACCGAAATCAATACATTTCTGATCAACTATCGAAGCAAAATAAATACAAACCGATAATTTTCCGCGATGGCAGCGTTCGAAAATGAAATCTCTCTGGCAACATTTCAAAAAGAAAAATCTCAAGGGAAGCGACTTATTTCTCAAGAACTTACCAATTCAATCGTGCGCCTTTGCAACTCGCCAATTATTCGACTTTCGATCGGATCCGTCTCGTCAATTTAAACGCGAACCGAACAAGGATTTCCATTTCAAATTTACAATACTTATTGACAGATCTGTGAGATAGAATTACTTTATGTAAATGTTCACCTTTATTTATTTATCGCTATGTAGAGCGATTCTCGCGTCGTTTCTATTCGAGACATAATCGACGGAGCAATCTGAGCAATTTCCATTACTTTCGAGCACTTGCAGTTAATTTCGTTCAGGAACTTTAAGAGCGCTTAAACAACTAGAAACGCTCAAAGGTTTCTCTCTTGTATACTTCGTTGACAAGGTCGTCTGCGATCTTCCTGCTTCAACTTTTTATGGCGACTGTTGACTCCGAGCGAAAATAAATTCCCTCGGGCATTTCCCGGTTTCGTTGCTCAACCAGTGCTACAATTGGCGCACTTGTTTTGCCAAGATGAGCCGTCTGAATGGACAGCGGAATTTGCGCAATACGCGGCCCGTTTTATTACACGTATTGACGTCAAAGGTTCGAGCGTTTTCTGTACAATAGCATCTCCTAATCGTGGAGATTTTGAAATAAAAGCGGAAAACACGTTCGAGTTAATTGTTTTCGAGTTTTTTTTTCCACTTGTCTTTATTGCGATTGTATGTAAAAATTTGTTTTCCGTAAGGCGAGAACACGCAAAAACGACTAAATAAAAACTATTTTGCGAACATTCCCTAGAATATAGAACGATTATGATGGAATTTTAAATTCGGCAAATGTATCATCCTTAAAATTGAGGTAGCGGTTCGGCCCATCGTCAGACCTCAATTTTTTAAATGTCCAGATTTTTAGTGAACATTTCAAAAATTTAGCTCTCACAGTTTCGTCAGAAAAGCGTTGAAACTCGAACTGCACTTAAGCATTATCAACCTAATTGGTGCGTTTTTCTGTTTTTGAGTTCTCCCAGCTAGTTTTTCAATAACAGTTTTATTTTTATTTTATTTGTTTGCTCATAATATGTGCAATTATTTGCTATATTATAAATGCTATATTGCTATATATATAATTTGCACATAATATGTGCTAAAAAAAATAAAATAAAATAAAACTGTTATTGAAAAACTAGCTGGGAGAACTCAAAAACTGAAAAACGCACCAATTAGGTTGATAATGCTTAAGTGCAGATTGAGTTTCAACACTTTTCTGGCGAAACTGTAAGAGCTAAATTGTTGATGATATTATACGGGACGAGCCCAATTAACAATAAATCGTGAATTAGAGGAATTTATTAGAGTATTAACGTTGCACCCTTAGCAAGAGCTTCTTGATTTTATAATTGGTTATTCCAGTTACCGACTCAAACATGGAAGTACTGTGTGATCTATGCACACCACTGGTTTTTTCCGTTAATTCGTCCGAAGAGTTACCCAAAACTCGTCCGCAGTTATCGAATGTAAAATTCAAGCAATTAGACGGTAAGTTCCCTTTCAACCACGGGAATCCTCCTCGGGACTGACGAAAAGGAAAACAGAAAAGTCGACCGAATCTACCGCATCCTTTCTCACGGTTCGCGACGCAAAGCCAAGGTCATTCATGATTATCTTTTATGTAACGGAGGGTTCTGCGGTGGAGCATCCGCAGACCGTATAATCGACTCGATCCCACATGTATTGAAATAATGGGAATCGCATTGCAATGTTTATTGATCCTGACTATTGATTCCTTAGAGTTTTTTTCCGTATTCGTGCGCAACTGAGGCCAACTTTGTTTTTCAGTTGAATTAAACGCCAAATTTTCATCGCAGATTGGAGTCATCGTAAATTTCCGAAATATTAGAACATTTTTGGATGGTTTATATAGAGAATATTGGCTATGTAGCTGCTGGTTTATTTTTCAATATTAAACCATTGTAATCGCTGACGAAAGCCAAATTTTAAAGTAGAATCCGAATGCCAAATAAAAAATTTCTGTCCTTCCGCCGTCAACCTGTTCCAGACAAAACTATAAAAGCTACATATTTGAAAACTTCATCGAAAATTGTCCCTGGCCAGAGAATGGTTCAATTCTTCAGCCAAATGGGTAACTAAATTTAAATGTATTTTTGTGGTGTTTTGAGAGAGGAAATTTGTATTTTAAAATGTTTTTGAAACATATCTCTGTCTGATATCAATGTCTACAGATTTATGAACGCTGAATCGAATGGGACCATAACTGTTTCTATAGCTATATTGGTTCTCATGTTTCCGCAGCATCTGTTTGGAATTTGAGAAATTTCGGAAGATTTGCCATGACTAGAGACTTTGTAGAAATCGCTTTCAACTCGTTGCAATGCTCATCTTACACTCTTGGTTTAATATTCAATAATAAACCATTGTAATTGCTAACAAAAAATTTCTCTGGCTCCCTCAAAATTTGTTGTTTTACGTTTCAATGTTATGTAGAATCCGGATAACGAATAAAAAACTTTTCTGCCAATCGTAAAGGTTTGGCCCATCGTCAGACCAAGATTGAGTTTCAACACTTTTCTGACGAAACTGTAAGAGCTAAAATTTTGAAATTTCCACTAAAAATCTGGACATTTCAAAACTGAGCTCTTACAAATTTGTCAGAAAAATGTAGAAACTCAATCGTGGTCTGACGAAGGGCCAAACCGCTACCTCAATTTTAAGGGAATTTTCGGGGGATTTCAAGGGGGACATTTTTGAAGATTTTTTTTATTTTTTATTTTTTTATAAAAATGTGTTTGTAACAATTTCCATAGATTTTTGGACGCTGAATCTAATGAAACCATCGTGGGGTCGATAGCTTTATTGGTTCTCGAGTTATCGCAGTTTTTGTGTAGAATTTTCAAGAGATTCAGAAATTATTGGCATGAGGTTATAACTCGAGAATTCTTGGAGCTACTAGAATCGATCATACTGGTTGGAATGCTCGTCAAACACTTTCTTCAGCTGTACATTCAGGCGAAAAATGTAGCTTTTAATTTGAAAATCATGAAAAATAAAAATGATTAAAATTACATTAGTTGCTACGGAGTTTTCCCTTATAGTTACCAATCTGATGTAAGGTGGAAGCTTTCACTAAAGTTCGGACAAGTTATAGCAAATTTATGGTCTTCTTACATAATTATGGAAGCAAAGGAATAATAAACCTCTGTACAATCATTTGCAGCGTTTTCGCTTTATTATTCTATTAATTCTACGTTAAATTAAGTTGTTGAAAAAATAGGAACAATTAAAATTATGATAAGTGCTAAGGATTTTTCCGTATAGTTACCAATCTGTTGTTAGGTGGTACTAATTCAGAATAGTTACTATTACAATAGGATGGCCTCCTTAAATCATTATTGAAGCGAAGGAATTATAATCCACTGTACAATCAGCATTTATCATTAATACTAACTAGGACTTCAGCCCCAGAGACGCTAGCATTGACTTCCTTGAAACGGTGCCAAAGAAATTCAGGATCGCGAGACAGATGGCCTGCAAAGATGATAGCGAAGTTCTCAGTTCACGCTGTTCGCCAATAGAGAGCGGGAGTCTTCGCGTGTAGCGAAGAAATGACACGTCCTTGGCCAAGGGCAACGGGCGGTCGGAAATCTGCAACAGGTGACTGGAGGACGAGTCTAATCCACCATTCAGGGATTGAGCTCTACCTAGCTTGGATATCAGACATTTTATAGTTCAAACCTAGTTGTTAATTATGCATTGAACATATTAAAGTAGTTAGATAATATGCTGCATTAGTATAGACATTTTTTGTAGGGACACCCGTGGTGTAGTGGTATGGAGCGTTAGCTCTCTACACTACTTAGCCGGGTTCGAATCCGGCTGAGGGTCTAACTCATGTTTGGCCGACCCTTCGCCCTCCACACTCAGGGGGGTGAGGGCTACTCATTAGTAGCCACGAGCGAAATCGTCAGAATTAATAAGGGCAGAAACAATAATCTTCTGATTTCCCTTATGGGAACGGCTGACGACGTCCACGACTGGAAAAGTATTCCCAGTTGAACGACATTCAAGGGGAAACTCCTTGTTTACTTTTCTTTACTTTACTTATAGACATTTGAACCAGAGCTAATTTTCATTAGAATTCAATATCAAACTTGAAATTTGAAAACTCGACGAATAATGAAAAAAGTCAATTCATTTGATAAGTACAGAAAAATAAAGGTAATTGAATTCCCCGGGTAATATTCCTAATTATACATTTCTCAATACCTAGTTACTTAAGAATATTGATTAGCGAAAAGACTTGTTACTATCGAATCGAAGAGTTTGCATAAGATTTGAGGGCAGTGGAGACAGTAGAAAGAAATACCATTCAAAATAAACCCCTTCAAGGAATTATAAAACAACACAACACTTATAAAATAACACCAATTAAGAGAATTATATCCCTTTGACAGAAAATATTTCCGTTTCAAAGCATAACGTTGAAAACGATTCTTCTATTTATGTTACGACGATGATAGAGAAATAAAGGATGAGAAAAAAATTGGACAGTAAAATTAAGCCAAATAGACAGTTTATTACCGAGAAACGCTCTTCACGACTCATCCAATTGTAAACATTTAGAATAGGAATTCTCGAAAAAAAATTTACCAGCGGCGATGGAATTTTAATCTATAATTAACTTAGAAACGTTTTGTGTCACGTCTCGGCCGAATTGACAGAGCTCGAAAGCGAACGAGGATTGGTCGGAAGGTGCAGCTTTTCGAGACAAGACTCGCCCAACTGAGGAAATATTGTCTCAGGTCTAATACTCGTAATGAATTATCGCAGTCAGCGACTGCACCCACGAAAGTAACTTCCGCTGTTGTAATTCCATTCGAATATAATTAATTCGACTCTTCTGTTAAAACTGCTAATGCCGCAAAATATTATTGCAATTATTATCCTCATAAATTTTTGACGAAGCTTTCTCGAATATTGATGATTTGTAGGCAACTCATTCTTTACAGCGGCTTTCGCTATATTTTGATCTCGGGGAAATTTAACGGCCATCGGCTACTGAAGCGATAAAACCCAGCCGATTGTTTGTCCTATTGAAGACAAACTCTCGGTGAAAGCGGCTATAAGTGAAAATCTATTGCAATAGATAACGCTTGCGTTTTGGATCTCTTTTCAGTTAGAATTGTTATTAGCCCTTAGCTAATTAATTGAGTAACCGAATGAATAAAGAAATCAATGGAGAGTTTAAATGACAACACAGCTGCTAAGTTGGATACAAAGTACACAGATTAGTTTCCAGCCTAGTGACATCTGTAACAAAAATGGGATTCGAATCAAATTGTTGTTTCTGATGATACTAAAGGTAGGGATGTTGATTTCTTTTTTAAAAATCGATAGTTTATTAATCAATACATTAAAATATCATTTATCTATCTGACATATTAAAAAAAAGTATTGATAACTTGAAGTATAGTTTTTTTTTGTCCTTTGCTGCGCTATCTAAACGTTCAAATTTATATTGTTGCTTCGAATAAGACCGCGCAACTTTCATTAACTATTTGCATCGAAATAATCGTTTAACAAGGTGATACTATTAAAACCTCAAATCACTATCGGTTATAGAGTCGTCCTTGAGTCAAACTCGACGACGTTCGCCTTGAAGACTTCAGCTCTCTGCGAGCCGTTCGCCCCATAACGCAAACTTCGCTGATCGCATATCTGCGCGGACGGCCTTTGCGCAGGCTGACATTAACCGTGAAATATACGCATACGGTCCAGTAAATTAAACTGTCGGACAAGTAGAGCGCGTATTAATTGTTGGACAAGTCTAGCAATGGACGGCGCTCGAGAGTGAAATGCCGGACTAAAGGAAAACGCAGTGCTATCACGTCACTTGATAATACAAGAATAAAAAATATAAAACCACCGAGAAAAAAAATTGGTAACTATAGGAACTCCGTAGGAACGATTGTAATTTTTTACATTTTTACTTTTTTTTCAATTTCCAATTTAAAAGCTAAATTTTTCGCCTAACGGTGAAGTTCCTAGAACTTTCGAGTTATACCATCATGACAATTTTCTGTAAATCTCCCTAATTCTATTCAAGAGCTGCGATAATTCGGGAACGATAAAGCTGTGGTCCCCGCGATGGTCTCATTCGATTCAGCGTCCAAAAATCAATAGAAATAGATACCAAATCCACCGTTTTTGGAAAAACGTTGGAAAATACGAATTTTCTCCCCCTCCAAACCCCTAAAAAATTCTCTTAAAAGTGACGTAGCGATTTTGTTGAGGAATCCGTTGTCACTCCAAGATTAATTTTTAGTGAAATTGCAAATTTAGCTCTTATAGTTTCGTCGTAAAAGTTCTGACGGCGTACGGCGGACGAACAGATTTTTTTTAAATTGGATATTCGGATTCTAATGCCTTAATTGAAACATAAAACATCAAATTTTGAGGCGGCGTTGGAAAAAGGTTTTTTGTGAGCGATTAAAATGGTTTATCATTGAATAATAAATCATAACATATAGGTATACACAAAAAAAAAAGATAATAATTAACAAACATAAACCTGATAAACCTGTGTACTTTCGAGGCGTTTTTCTATCGACTTTATTTCATGAAAGGCTTCGCGCGACTTGGCTGATTTAAATGTTAACGGGTTTGCCCTCATAATTCCAAACGCATAATTATTTAAAACCCTTCGGTAGATAAGAATGTCAAGGCGATCCGACCTGTTCGATTCAGCGGTCCGGGCAGAAGTTCCGAGTATCAGGTTCGATTAGCATTCACATCAGCGACTCCCGGCCGATGGACTGTTTAATAAATCGCGGAGAATTTGCCGTTGCAAATACTTATGACCGTATTAAAGGTTGATCGCTATTCTGTCGTCGGAACAAGTACCGATTTAAAACGCGAGCTGAGCGACAAACCATTTCACACTTGGCACAATAGCGCCTTTCATTGTTACAGTCGGATTCTACGGTTTCATTGAGAGTAGCTAGAAATGAAAAAGATTTTCTAAGCTTATTGCATCATAGGCATTATAGCGCGGGTTTTCCTCGTCCGTGAATTTCCTGTCAATTGTGTTCTCGTATTTCTTTGCTGGAAACCTTGAGTCGTAGACAGACCATTCTTCCATTTTTTCAAATTTGAATAAAATTTGAATGTTCCTAAAATTTATGCTCCAACTATGAATATTAAAACACCATTCTTCGCATTCTAAAGCCACTTTATTGTTTTAGTAGGGTTTTCATGCACATGTGAAATTCAGCTTTTACACGGTGCTCTCGAATCTTGTGGAGTCCTTGAAATTTGTTAACATTATAAATCATCTTTCAGCCCATGGGTATCAACGTTGAAATTTTTTTTTTTTTTTTTTTTAATCTTCGTTCGAGTGCATTTTCTCGAGACTCTAGAAATCTCTTTGTCATTGGTTAATCCAGGACGCACTTCTTTATCAAGAAGGCCACTGACTTAAACAAGCTGTAGAAGCAAGAGAGATTTCTCCAGTGTTGCCAAGTCAAGTCCCCCTATATCTTGCAATTTCTTCTGATCAGAGAAAATTTAGGGGGAAGAAATATCTAGGAAATTTTAGGGGAAAAATCAGGAGATTACCCCTAGATCAAGGAAAAGAAATATTTAGGGGATTTTATTTTAATTACTGGTATTTTAAGATCGTATTTTAAGAAGTTATCCCGTTTTTGCAGGTATTTCAGTAGTATATTGTTAGAAGTCAACTGGTCCACCTACAGGCATTGCACTATAGCTGCCACGGAAGATAGCCAGGAAATTTGAGAGGGCTTCAACTAAGTTTGACAAACTTCAAAGCAGAGTTGTTGATGGTTGGCCCAATATTCATGATCGAAGTTCTTGATTTCAAATCACAAGACTTCCCCTCCCAGTTAACCACATTCCTAGCTGATTTTATTTTGTTAAGAGAAAATGTACTTTTTTTATGAAGCCAAACATCGGATCTGATTTACGTCTTACTGGATAATTTTCTGGCTTTGCAGGGGGTAATTTTTTCTTCAGTTTTGGGGACTTCAGGGGTTTTTCCGATTTGGTATAGGGGGAGAGAGGCACTTGGCAACACTGCATTGAAACCGAGAGGGTTTATCTCAACCGGAAAAATCACTGGTGAGTTAGAACTATAAATCTATTCTTTAAAGGGAAAAGTGGAACATGGAAAATAATTATAAAAGGCAGCAGCCATAATCGAGAAGAGGTCTAGTCATCGTAAAAGGAAGCTTCAATTCCAAGTTACTGTCGATGCAAATCGCAGTCCTACCCTAGGACCTATTATAATCGCTTTTGCAGATAAGATAGCTTCTAATGCGCTTACATTAGCGACGAAGGCTAGTTGGAGCAACGGTCCACGACTATTATGAGCGATACGGCTTAACGACATCACCTGCTGCGCCGTTGGAACATCGATCACTATCTTTATCCAAGTGCCAGGCAAGTTCTACAAGCGCAGCTTCTAAAGTGGTTAAATGAAGTAGCCAACGAAGGATTACCAATGATGCACCTTCGACGAGTCGTAAAGTTCGTTCATCAGCGCAGATTACTCGCTTCTTTCGTACACTGAAAGCGGAAGTTGTCAAATGCGACGTTCTAATCTTCGCACAATTATGGCTATCTGTTTTTAAGTGGAAGCTAAACGCTCCGGTGTTTGGAAGAGTCTATTCCAGACGGTAAAATCTGAATCGACTATCGAGAGAATATGGTTTGATAGGTATTAATTTAAGATACCAATTATTCGAAGGTACTATCGAGAAAAGTCGACCTCGAATGAGCTATAAAACCAAGTCTCAATACGTTCATTTTTAAATTAAATCTATTATAAGACTAGTGTGAAAATCAAAAGGGCAATCTAGCTTAAAACTTAAGTTTTTGTGTTATTGCTATTATTTATTCCGTTTCCATCACTAAGCGAAAATCCAAAATAAAATTTCCCACTTGATGACAAAATAAGGGACACATTTCTTCAGTATGACTTGGGTCGGCAAGCAATTTCATATCCGTAATCGATGCTCGTGGTCGCCATGATAAATCGTGTACGGCTGTGAGCCGTCTTTCGCAACAGGTCATGACCACGAGACCATTGTGCAAGGAACATTCCCGCGAGATGATGGACGACAAGCTTCACATTAGGAATTCTAATCCGCTGAGACTGAAATGGAACGCGTAGGCTTCGAGAGGAATATTTTTGCAAATTTTATGCACGCTTCAAGGCATCGAAAGACTTATGCTATTATTAAAGTACTGCAAATCTTCGGTCCGATTCGAATGTAGATAGTTTAAGCTTTTGAATATTATTCGAGATGATCAAGAGGTGGAGGATGTTTTATTCGGAGAAGTCTGAAAGACGAACGTTACAATTTTCTTAGAGTGTTTTCACTCATTTTCAACACTGCCTGGGTTTCAGAAATGGCCTTATATCACAGTATTGTCAGAAATAATTTTCTTGAGTTACTTTTCAAGATGTTTTCAACATTTTTGTAACGGCGTGTTTAATAGACAATTCAATTTACCACAAGGAGAGCTTTGAATGTCAATGAAGTTTGTCTTCCCCCTCAAATTATCTGCCAGAATAAAATCGAAGAAGACAATGGAACACAATTGAAGCCGCTGATTACAAGAAAATTGTCCACTTCTTATTTATTTATTCCATTTTACAGGCATAAACCTATACATTACAATAATAAAAGAAAAGATAAATGCGACCGCAGAGCAAAATTTAGAGAAGGTAAGAAATAATTTGAAATAAAACCCTCAAGAGAAAAAATATAGGCAACATTGGTAAAATACATAGGAAACTGGCTTAGTTACTGTTCGTGGTTGCAAAAAACATTGATTTTATTCCAAAATCACACAATGGGTAAAAATCATCCAGTCTAATTCGAACTGAATACACTTTTAATGGAGTTTAACAAAACCAGACACCTGCTTTGGACTTATTAGACAACAGACAAGCCTATATGATTTATTCTAAATAATAATCTCTAAATTAGAGGTTTCATGTTCTGCTGAGAATTATACTCGACCATTGCCTAGGGATTACAACAGCCTGCGATGGCCAAGAAATGAAGCTCCTGGCAGATTTACACAACATCTGAGCCAATCGCGAACCAGTTCAAACTCGAGAAAACTGGAATCGCGCAGGGCGTTTGAATTTCTCTTTCTTTATTTAATATTTTCCAATCGACATCATTTTTAACGCGGCCAAAATAATATTCGCTTTTAATTTTTGTCAATTTTAATATTTTCAATTTATTATTGTTTTATAAATTATAAATCATTTATTTATTTATTTTTTTTTTTAATCTTTGAAAGCGATGTTTAATTTTCACTTCGTCACTTCAATAGCAACTTTTCAATATAATTGTACTTTTCGAACTTCCGTTTGTTCAGCGGAATAAATAAATAAATTATGTACTAATTAAACTGATAACAGATAGTGCTTCGGTATTCAAAATACCCGCCATTTTTCCCGCTCTTGAAAGATGCTATCACGTGATGTAGCGGAAGTGAGTACCTACAAATTTTGCGATTTTATTTGCGAGAACTTTTTTACTGAAACTGACCAAGTATAAGAGCGGAGCTATCTATAAACGAATGCCAGGGATTAGAAATTGGCGAATTATTCAATTTCCCAATTACAAAGCCGTGGGTTGCTCGAACGGCGAAATAATCTTCGAGTCGGGGTCAATTTAGACTGATCGAAGGCACGCAAGGAACGCCCAGCTGCCCTCGACTTTTCAATTGCCCTTGCACTCGGTTGCAAATGAAACCAGTGCCTATAGAGTGCAGAAAGATATGGCTGACAGTCAAAGCCTACATTTGCATTCAAGTAAAACCCCGTAAAGTTAAGAGATTGCTGTCGAGGCGTGACAGTTATTGAGAAGAGAGAAAAAAAGGTAGGCAGATTTGAAGAAGAAATCACATCATCTAAATTACCTACCAAATGTTTATTTATAAATTTTTTTTTTTTTTTTTTTTTTTTTTTTTTTTTGTAGGTAGTTGGTTTTGATAGTCTGCAGGCCTAATTGTCTACATCATCCTGAGGATACCAGAACGGGCGAAAATGGCCGGCAGAACTGTATAACCTCCTGTGCTTCAATAATGAGAGATATAGGAAGAACATAGATTTATGATATTCCGAACATTTGGGAACGTTTCCACCAACAAACAGGTTGGTATCTATAAAGGAAAACTCGTGAGTAACTATGGTCATTTTAACTATTTTCATTTTCCTTAATTATCTAATTAAACATTAAATGATTTTCCAGACGATACAGCTGAGGAGAGTGTTTGACGACCATTCCAACAAGTATAGAACGATTTTTATGGCTCCGAAAATTTTCACTCCAAAATTCTACACAAAAGGTAGAATGCCATCAAAGCTGTCGACCCTGTTTTGGTCTCGTTCGATTCGGCGTCCGAAAATCGAAATAAAAATAAAAATTATACCAATAAAAATTGATACCAAATGCACATTTTGTTTGAAAAACGTTGGAAAATGCGAATTTCCTCACCCTCAAAACACCCCTAAAATACCCTCAAAACTGAACTAGCGACTTGGTTAAGGAAGTGAGCCATTTTCCGACCAAGAATGATTTTTGGTGAAACTTTCAAGAACTTGGTTACTTTTAGTTTCCACAAAAAACCGTTGACGGCGGACGTGCTGGATTTATTTTATTTTATTTTTTTCGGAATTACATGAAACGTAAAAAATCAAATTTTGTAGGGGGAGGTGTAGAAAAATGTTCTTCTGGGCAATTTTAAAGGGTAGTTATAATAAACCAATATTACTGAATAACAAACCCAAAAGGATTACATCACACTGAATTATTTTCCAGCTATACTTCCGCCTTGGTAAAATCGTCGATTAAACGAAGTTGACCTGTGTCCTGATGAGGCTCTTGCCCGTCTTTCATTGCTCGTGGTCATCTCGGAGGACTTTAAAACTCGTTTCGAAATAAACCGTTAACTTCGCCGTTTGATCGTTCTGTCCGTTTCTTTAATTAGGGTAGTTAGAAATGATAGAAAGATCGATCAAATGAATCCCTCGCTTCATTCCACCTCAATCTGTAGCTTGCTTCTGTAAAACCTTGATAAAAGTAGCATACAGCTCAAACCGATAGACATATTAGATGCTCAATGTATTACCCATCCTCCCAGAATCCTGCCGCGAAATATTCGGCAATTTTCAGGGCGTATCTGACGTCCACAAACGCAAATAATTTTTAAAAAGAAAAAATTCCTTGACGCGTTTTTCAAAGGTAAAGAAGTGCGTGTATGGCCAATTATTACGAGCGACAGCGCCAAATATTTTATTGAACGTTTTCCCCATGCGCGGACGTTTTGGTTAATTAATCTTTCTTATTTTTTTTCCATGTTTTGTAACTTGCAGAGTGGAAGTTTAACAAAAAGTCGTCAATTCAGATGTTTGAATATACCAAAGGATAGGTGATTTAACTGTCCACATTTTCCCCATGTAATGTATCAATCCATTTTTCAAACGTTCCTGCGATATTCAACAATATTGGTGAATATTCACGAAAAGATCACATTTTTCATCTTTGAACATTCATTTCATCAATTTAGTGCGAAAGAAACAAAGAATGAACCATATATTATTGATATACACATCATCAAGTATCATTATGTTGAATTTGAGCGAAATCGAAATCAAAAAATTTTTCACGAAAAATTCAAGGGGTCCCTCTGCGATTTTTTTTAACCGGCCAGATAACGATTTTTTACTCCTCTCTCAATAGAGATAAAAATCTGAAATTTTCAGGTAACTTGTGTCTTATCAAGATGTATTTTTGTGATTTTTTTCAATTCTCGGAAAAATCGGCAAGTGGTCCAAAAAAATCAGTTTTTGAAAGCTCGAAAATCGGACTTTAACCGTGATTTTCGGGATCAAAATTCATTTAAATCAATTGTTTTATTATGCGGGAGTCTTCATTTGAACCTCTTAAGTACGTACATAGCAAAAAATTTGGTGAAAAAAATTTAAACAGAGCCAGAGAAATTATTTTCCGTAAATCGAGTTTTTCACCGAGCTCCGCTGGCATCGGTAAGAGTAGAAAATTAATCTTTTGTTTTTAAGCGTTTTTGAAAGCTATTCTTATAGAAAATTGAACGCTGAATCCGAATTTGATGTCAAAACGACGGAAATTTGACGACAACTATTAGTTTTCCTCAGTTTTAGTACTACACCGTTGTTATGCTTTTCAACTTTGAAAAGTTGGGTAGAATTGTCCACAAATGTTTGGTATTGTTACTATCAAGTGGATACTCTTCCTAAACCATATTTCAAGCAAATTACCAGCTGAGCCACTGACATTAATTTTCAGCGTTCCAATCCATTCAAACGATGACGCTCCCGCTTCGTATCTTGAAAAATCATTTCATCTGGCCATGGACGCAAGTTCAAAGTTTCCCTTCACAATTTCATCCCTTGGGGAAAAACGTCCGGTTTTCAAAGGGAAACGAGAACTTATCCTGCTACACTTTCCGTCTCCGTTTTTCCCTGGGCGGTTACGTTTCACGTTTTCCGGCGACGTGATTTTCCAAGGGAAGAAACGTGCGTGCGTGACGGGATTTCCAATGTTCCCAGCGATTGCGATTACATTTTCCTCGCTCCTACGAGTGATTTACCTTTTCCAGGGGAAAACTTTCTCCGAAGCCAACGATCCCAGAGGAGAAAATATTTTATTTAAAAACTCTCGCTATTTAAAAATTCGCATCTAGTCGATCACTCAAGACAATTCCTCGCGCGTTGACGTCTTTTTCAACCTGAAAACGCTGCGTTCCGCTCCGCCCGTTTCAAAATGCGACAGGACATCAATCGTTCGCCCGTACAGTCCAAGACGTGAAGAAACTGACCGGGGGCAGTTGCTGTAAAGGAAACGACATCGTGATGCGACTGCTCGAGGTGCGTGTTCGCTTTGAAGTGTTGCCTATTTACAGCGAATGTGGAAACCTCAGCCGTCAGGCGTTGAAACGACCAGTTCAAGTCTTCACTCCAATCGACATTTACGGCGGTTTCAGTCGTCGTGCGATGTATAATGCATGGCGAGCTGGCCTGTATTAAGACAATTTACATATCTACAGCGTTGATTTCAGCGGTTTACCGATGTCGCAGCCGAGAGTCAAGAACTTTGTACAAAGTGCGGCATAAAAGACGGACGATTTTTAAAAAATCATAAAATCAGCGATTTTTATTGTAAAACAAATTTATTTACAGATTCGACTTTGTAATTGAATAGCATTTTCGAAAGTTAAGTGTCGAAAATCACGTCATTCAAATAGTGTCCATTGTAGGTGATGCACTGCTGGAGGCATTATTGGATGTTTGCAAGAACTCTCGTTCCGAGTTGACGGTAACAGCATTTCCATTAACGTCTTCAAAGAAATAAGGGCCGATGACGCCAATTTATTCACAGATTCGACTTTGTAATTGAGGGGTTGTGAGGAGGAGAAAAACCAGGCGACTTATTCTCCAGATTTTTAATGGCTGGCCGAGCACTTTCGCCCATTCGGGCATCTTCAGGGCGACGTGGAACCATGAGGTCCACAGCCCCGAATGGGCGAAAGTGCTCGGCCAGCCATTAAAAATCTGGAGAATAAGTCGCCTGGTTTTTTCTCCCCCTCACAACCCCTCTACTACAATAAATGCGACGACAGCCAAACGAAGACTGTAATTGAATAGCATTATGACAGTTTGGGATACAGCGCACCAAACTGTCACTTTTAGGCTGTGCAGAGGTCTTTCGTGTAATTGTCGCGGATTTTCAGTAGCCCAATAACGACAATTCGTTATTTCGGGCAAAACTGTCATAAGCGAAAACGGCTCCATGGTTTCAACTTAAAAAAAAAAATGCTAGGACTTCACGAATCGAGAGGCACCCTCCTCTCATATGTCGGCGTAGTAGGGGAAGAGTACTAGCCATTTCAAAAGCGTCCGTCCTTTAAGCCGCACCCTGTATATTTCGGTGGGAATTTCATGTATAGCCGTGTGTTGTGTTAGCTCTCTGCTTCATCCTAGAGTTGTTAACGGATAGAGGGCATTCTCACTATTGATTAAGCAATAGCTGGCCGTAAACGCAAGTTTCGCCCTTAGAAAACTTCAGAATATTTTTAATTGATTTCCCGTCCACCGACAAAACCATGGAAGTAGTTGTAATCGGCGCTAATAGAATACGAATCGATTGATTAGACGAAAAGTGAGTCTCCTGTCGAAGCTCGGACCGGTTCACCTCGAACTTTATCGACTGTTCCTCTCGTATCAATCACATTTTAATTCAGTCGTAGCAATAACAGTCGAACTGTCTTTCGTGCATTGGCCTGCGAAAAAAGTCGTGACCTCATGTCACATTCAATCGTTTAAGGATGTTTACTTTCTCACGACTTGCTTCAGCTCGTTGCCCTCACGAATCTCAAGGCTTTTTGGAAGATGGCACCGCTTGAACGGTGTGGCACCCGTATTCGTCACGTAATTTGACATCCCATTAGTTCTGCGCATTGACCACGGAAAGCAATCCTACGCAACTATTATATCAACCGAAGCTGAGGTTAGGTGCTCTGAGCTGTGCCTTGGAGAATATACCGCTATTATAAAATGTCTTTAGAAGGGATTTTCATTAAGAATTTTATTTCTTAATATTAGGTCAAGGTTTAGCGATATTTAAGAAATGATGGGCTACATTTTTATTTAGTACGTTAGAAAAAAAACCGCTGCAAATGATTTTACAGTGGTTTCTGATTCCTTTGCTTTAATAATGATGGAAGCATCCATTTATGATAATTACTTTTTCAAACATTAGCGATCGCTTCAACCTAAAAAAAATTTAATCATTTTAATTTTTCTTAACTTTCAAATTAAAAACTAAATTATTCGCCTTTTTGAATGTAAAATTTAAGCAAATGAATAAATTATGAGGGTCAATTGTTTTAGATGAAAATCGCTGCAATTTATTGTACAGTGGTTTATTATTCCTTCATTTCAATAATAATTTAAGAAGATAATCCATTTGTGATAGTAATTATTCCGAACATTTGTGAACGTGCTCGCCGAAAAACAAATTGGGAACTATTGGAGAAACTTCCTTAGCAACGATTCTAATTTCAATCATTTTTATTTATTTTATTTTTCGAATTTAAAGCTAAATTAAGTAGAAGAGAGTGTTTGACGACAACTTCAACGAGTATAGAATAATTTTCATAGCTCCCAAAATTCTCGAGTTCTCATGCCAAATTTCTGTAAATCTCAATATTTTACAAAAAAGCTGTGATAACTCGAGAACCATTGACGCTATCAAGCCCGCGATTGTTGATTAAGCGTTCAAAAATCAATAGAAATAGATACCAAATACACCTTTGTCTGAAAAACGCTGGATAAGATGAATTTTCTCCTCCTCAAGAACCTCCAAAAATACCCATAAAATCGAGGTGGTGGTTAAGAATTGAGCCATTGTCGTACCAGCATTGATTTTTCGCAAAAAAAAACCAGAATTTAGCTTTTATAGTTTGGTCAGAAAAGTGTGCGAATGGACAGAATTATTTTTATTGGATATTCGGAGTCTACATGCCTTGAAACGTAAAACATTAAATTTTGAGAAGTTACAAAATTTGTTTCCTAGGCCGATTACAATGGTTTATTATTGAATTATAAACCAGAATTGATATTCTGATAGAAATTATCTTCTTCAGATCAAGTATATCGAGGCAATGAGCTAGCTTGCTTATCGGCCGATGATTGAACGGCACGTTATCGACCAAACCGTAGCTAAAAGCTCCTTGCCAAGAACTTCTATTAGTCGAATATCAAGGATTGCGGAACTTTCCGAAGCAAATTACGGATAACCAATGTTATAAATTAGGCGGAAGGTTATTAGCCTAACGTCTAGGTCACCTGATGACGGAATCGATGATCTCACGAGTGGATTTGTTGTTTGATCTTGTCGGCCCGCCTGAGGGTTGCAGAGCAAACTTTCAAAAACCTCCGTCGTTGCAATACCTTCAAAATAATCCGCTTAAAAATGCACGGGCGCTACCTGGTATTTTTCTGCTTATCTGAATATAGTAGCACCTGAGGAAACGAAATTTAAATGCGAATCGACCGCGCGTCTTTGACAGTCAGCAAAGTATGAATTATGCAGAACAATTATATCCCAGTTAAAGGATACAAGGTAGACGAATTGTACAATTTTTAATACAGGTCTTGGAGATCAATGGTTTTATGTAAGTGTATAGGAATTTATTGTTTGTGACCCGGTAACCCACGATAACGATTTTGTGGAAAACCCCGATGAGGCCCGAATGGGCGAAAGTGTTTGGCTCCACATAAAAGAAATAGGCAACAAATCGCCTGGCGTTTCTCTTCCTCTACCCAAGTAGGAAAAAAATTAATTGTATTCTATACAAAAATAATAAAATTATATACATTACTATCATGTGTAATTCTAAATTAAACTGAAATAAAATAAAACTAAACTATATGATATTAAATCACAGTAAAATATGATAAAAATGTAATTTTTTAAATATATAATAGTGAAATATTTATAATAATAAATAAGATAAAATAATAAGTTTCTGGAGTTAATGAAGATATTGGATGACCTGGAACTTCGGACTGGAGCTGAATCGGGGATTCAGTTTTCAGGGAGTGTTTACAATTTTACGTCCAGAAACAATTTTCGAACGAATCAAGAAGTGAACAAACTAATTTGCCTCGGTCAGAAACCAACCGAATTTTCTCAAAGTTCCAAAAACTGTTTGTTGAAGATTGAATTTAAATTTATGGTCTTGATCAGGTCACTACAAAATTATTATCCTAATTTCCATTATAAATTCTTGGTTACCATCCGAGTTACGATGATAACTTGTTTTTAAATTATGAACATTATAAAAGTTCCGTATTCTTGCTGAAGGATTGAAATGATAGATCATCATAGATTCAAAAACCGTTCACCCAGTGATAGCAGGGGAAGTAAACACTGCAAGAGATCCTATGAGAATAAATCATTATCAGCCCAACATGTCCAATTGATCTCTTACTGTGCGCAGTTGCTCCTTTGTTCCATTTCAATGACCAGTTTTTTCCACCATTCCGCCTTTAGAACAGTCCGGACATGGAAATGGCAACATTTCGTTTGACCCGTACATCTCGAATGCGGCATTGGGCCAAATGTCAAGGGCTTCTCGCCCGCGCCGGCCGTTCAAATCCCTAAGAACCAGGAGTCGTTCGCAACGGATTGAGGCCGAAGTGAACGGATTTCGAACGATTGACGGTCGTCCGATTGAAAACCTGACAGAGTCAGAGAATTTTGAATAAACCACCGGTTTCATAAAGCAGCCCCAGAGAGAATGCATAGAATTAAATATTATATAATGATAAAACTGCGAATGTGAATATTTTTTATTACTTATTGGTTTATGAGTACAGGGAAGAGTACGCAGGCAAAAATATTGGAAGGGCTCATTCCAAAAGTTGCCACTGGAAATGTACTAAATTTTCCTCGAAAAATGGTGAGTTTTAAAGTTTTTTAAAAGCATTTTAGATTCATATGATCAAACTTGGAACCTTGAAAACTGAATAACTAGAACTCGAAAAACTGAAAATTCGTCATTTTGTATTCTTTATTTAATGCTCTATTTTATTGTATAATTTCAATATATTGTTGAGAGGATGACATTGCAATAGTACAGGCACTAAGATAGCGTAACATGACTTTATAAAAAGAAAATATATTCAGTCTTGATTGAGCACCTCCCGGGGATGGTTTCTGGAAATAATCTCGAAAAAATCTGTAGGTAGTATTTTTGGAGAAAATTCTGAAAAATTCGGTTCAACAATTTTGAAACTTTTGAACCGTTAGGGATTCGATAGGGTCGTTTGCGAGAAAAAACAAACAAAACATTGATCTATAGAAAACCTATCCGTCAATATAGTCAACGTACAACTATGTAAGTTCGTTTACGAATTAAACGCGCGATAGCTGTCAATGAAACAGCTTCACTTCGACTTGAAATTAGAATTCGACGATGAAATCCTCAATGAATGAATTGTTATCTTTTGATAATCAATAGAGGCCGTTTTGTGGCAGTAATTAAGGTCGAACTTGATAGCCGATGAACCTGACATCTTATGTTCGTAAAATAAAGAACGGGCCCTTAAAATTGAAAATTGTAGCTCAATAAGAAATTTGGTTTCGATTCAAAGAAATCACAATGAGTTCGATTTCAATCGCCGAATCATTTCATACGGGACTTTCTTCGAAAATCGCAAAAATTGAAAGCCCTCGACCTTCTTAGTCGAATTGACCCTGACTGAGTCCCTTCCAGTCCGGCGACCTCTAAAACCGGCTATCAAACCTCGAGTCACATATGATTTACAGTTCCGATTGAAGACCAAGGAACTGGCGTTTTATCAGTTCGAAATATCGATCTCAGACGCTGTCGTATGTCGTCAGCGCCGAAAAGGGAAACGGATGTATTTTCGGTCAAAACCGGCGACGTTTATACGCCGCCAATATGGAAATATCCGTAGGCCATATTTGAAAATTCAAATGAGCCTACTATTCTTCCGGCGTCGCAAAACTATTTCCTGTTCGATGTTAAATTCTTTCTTCATAGGGAGATCTTGAACTTTAGCTAATGCGAAATATATGAGGCCATAAATGTCGGAGTTTATAATAATACCGGCTCCGAAGGAAATGTTGCGAGTAATTTTTGCGGCGGTAAGGATTGAATTTTTTTTCTAATCAAGAAGACGCAAATAAGAAGAACGAAAAGCTGAAGAGTCATAGGTTTTGTTTATTTGCGTTGAGGTCGGTAGACTCATTAGTCATCGGCCAATTAGAGTTCATTGCTGCTAGTAATCGTGACGGAATTTATTTATATTTCAGTGTTAGGCCTCTTACAAAAAAATAAAGGATCGATTAAAGTATTTAGAGTGGGGGAAAAGAGCAAAACAGTTGACAAAATCGATGTCATTGGAATTTAATTATTTTTTTTTTATTCTTAAAAGATTTTGCGTCTTTTTGAGCAAAAATGCAAAACTCTTAATGCTGCGATAGTTCGAAAACTAATCATCTGTTGACTGTCAAGGTCACATAGATTCGGCGCAAAAAAACCAATACCTACCATAAAAAAAATTGCTGCTACCGATTGCCCACCAATATTTTTACCATAGTAAAAGATAAATTATATACTTGAAGTTTCGAAAATAAATAAATTCCTTATGTCAATAAGTTTCGTAAATATAACCATATAAAAAATGTCCCTTCTTTTATGCTCTAAAAATGAATTGATCATAACGGAGTTGATAGCCCTGCCACAGCATTATGATCATTTTTAATTTTTAAAAAATCACACTGGAACTTCAGAAAAAAAAATTCAATTTATTTTTACTTGGCGCGGTTACAGTTGCTCGAAGTTTTATAATTGACTAAAATCGTATTCTTTTGCACCCGCCGAATAAACTCCATTCAACTCGTCGTAAATCTCAGTCATCAGTCATTGCGAATGATTCGACGTTTCGGTGAGCAATCTAGGCCTTAAATCCAAGCTCACGCGCCAGATCTGGAAAATGACTCACCAAAAGCGGATAGCTAACAAGCTAGATCCGAACGAAGGACGAAATCGCGTCCTATTAATCCAGGAAATAACTAGCGGTGCATAAAAACCTGACCCATTCACCGATCGTCCTTGTTCGTGTTGGATAACACGGTCGAGTTGCCGAGAGGAAGTTAGCAGTCCAACTCCCTCGTCATCGGCTCCTTATCGCCAGCTTTCGACCGGCAAACTCATCTGTAGCACGAACTAATCGTTGAGCGGAAAACCGATAATTTCATTGCGAAGAGAAAAATTTGACCACGTTTCGATCGTTTTTAGAGCAAATATCAATTGAGTCAATACAAAGAGATCGAGTATTAGCGATTAGTTTAATAAACAGAGATGGACTCGATCATAATTGTAATTACAAGGGATAATAATAATCTCACGGTAACTTCGCGATCCAAATCGCTACAAATCACGGTAGAGTAGTTTTTATAGCTATTTGTTCCTCGAGTATTTTTGCTTCAGTTTCTAGTCCAAGAACAAGGGACAAAAAAGAGTTCTCATTCCAGGGAGATGATCCACTTACAAAAATACAATTCATTTATAAAATAGAAAGCTTCGTCAGATATTCGAGGCTGAGGGTTTTAGAAATATTTAACATTTGAAACCGACCTATAGTTCCAATTTCTGCGTTCATTGCAGAATGAATGAAAAATTCGTTACTTAAATATTCAACGTACTGGCTGTGGTAACCTATGGTTCCACATCGCCCTGAGGATGCCCGAAGGGGCGAAAGTACTCGGCCAGTAAATAAAAAATCGGAGAACATGTCGCCTAGTTCTTCTCCCCCTCACCAACCCAGTACGATGAGACATGCGACGACTCAACCAAGAAGTTAAATATTCAAGTAAATAAAATTGGAATTAAACTTTTCAATTGTCTCCCATCCAAAGCCGTAGTTTTCGTTTGGGAGACTTTAGATGATTGACTTTGAACGAATTTTTGCAGAAAATAATATTTTGCTCTTTCTAATAAATCAACCATCGAATTTCGACCCGAGTTCACATAAAAATCCGTTTCATGCATCAGAGAATAGAATTCTTGGGAACATTTTTTTTTCAAAATACAAACATTTTTCATCATTTTCATTTTCACTTCACCTGATAACTACTGTAAGTTTTGAGGTGAAATGTTTGCAGACAAATTCTTCTCGTCAAAAGTAATTACGAGTTCGTTGTTAATTATTTTCTCAAGGCTTTATTCTTTGAAAATCGTCTTAAAATTTTTTTCTATAAACCTTTTTTATAAGGATTTTCCCTTCAAAAATGTTTTTGTAGAATTTTTCCTTTTGAAAAATCACATAGAGCTCGCTATTTCTCATCTTTTTTCACAATCCTTTTAATTTTGGCCAACACGCGATTATCATGCATAGCATTGCCAGTCACTTCGGAATGACTCAAGTTCATTTCCGTCATGTAACGCATTCGATTTGCATAACGCACAAGTTCCGATTGTAGCTCACGTATCATAGACAAACTTTCGTGTTAAGATTGCAACCCGAAGAACATCCTGAGCTGAATGTTTTCCGTTCGCATGAATATTTACGAGGCTGGAATTGACAACCTCGGAGCGAACAAGTCGACGCTCAAGTGAGAGCGGTCAATTATCATCTGTTGATAAGAAAGTTGTTTCTATACGAGTTTCAACGAGCTTTTCTGGGACATCAAGCAGGTTGATAAGTCGTGTAACATAGTTGTACGCCGTGTTTACAATCGAACCTCAATGGCCGTAGTGATTCGAATGTCTGGAAACAGATACGTGATTTGTTATCAGAATTTCTATCGGAGAATTGTGTATTATTTGTCACTAATATTCTAGTGAAATTGTTGTAAAAACTTTGACATGGGTTTGAAAAATGATATACGTTCCAGGAGGTGATTTCGTAATAAATTACCGAAACATGATTCGTTTGTTGTGTCGTCTCACAGTGTTCGGTAACAGGTTGAGGCTTTAGGGCCGGTTGAGGTTTAGAGTTGTTTTGAGACGGTTTCTCAGTTTTATTATTTCTTTTATTTCTCCAAAATAGAAATTAAAAAAAAAAAAACAAAAAAAAACAGGAGAAATGAAAAAGAAAAAAGAAAAAAAAATACAGAGAAAAGAGAAATCATAACTAAAAGACAAGCATTTGGAGTTGGAGAAATGGCTATGTCGACATAGTTCGAGGTTTGAATGACCGGGAACACCGAGGGGATTCCCATCAGAACTTTCAACGCTCGTACGAGTGGTCTGGAATAGGTGCTGTAAAGAACGTGTGCAAAGTGGGCAAGTGAAGTTAAAATAGGAGTGTTGAACTAATATAATAGGCCAGAAAAAACAAAATTTACGGACGACCATAAATTAGAAATAATAAACCCCATTCAATTTTCAACATGAAACTCCCTCCAAAAAAGGAAAGTACTCGCGAGACGTTTAGCTATCAGGATAAAATAAGAAATAGAGAAAATAAATAAAATAACTGCAGCGTCGTGAAACCGCAGAAACTTAAAAATTGTTCACAATTTCCCACCCGTTTTACGAAGCATTATTTACCGCTATTTACTTTTAAAAAAGGTTTACCCCGAAAATTGGATCGTTAATGTGAAAACAACACACGAAGAAATACTCCAAAAACGGAACTTGAAAATTAGCTCGAAATATTTGACTTTTGAAACTTTTTTTTTCATGTTTTGTTGCAGGTAAATTGTTTTGAAAAATGCGGCAAAATGTTGACTATATTTGCATGATTTTTGGATGATCTATGGTGACTTGAAGCGAGATAAATTCACTGTCAGGAAAAACTCGTTTTTTTTTTTTTTTTTTTTTTTTTTTTTTTTTTTTTTTTTTAGCCTCTGAATTCAATTAAATTAGGAATTCAGCTTTCGAGGAGCGAATTTAGCTTTTTAGCCTGTTATTGCCAAGTGACTTTAGACCCTAGAAGATTAACAACAAAACCTCAAGGTCTATCCCCGATACGGTAACAATTGGGAACGTTTCTTCCCTTTATTAAGTCACAGTATACTTTCCTATTGAAAATAACGTTAATTAAAACCAGAATACTGTTACAGGTCGGAATGTCAATCAAAACAAAATGTAGGTACCTAATTCTTCGATCCACTAAACTAAAAAAATTATTATCATTTCACCTGAGAATAAAATACTCGGTTAGGTATAATCTAGAACACTTTATAAGGCGCGCAGTGGTTGTTGCTCGCTGCTAAATTGCTGAGCCCGACCTCAACATTCCGACCGACCTCTAATAGGCACTGATTGACTTTCCATCGGTTTCGTCATTTGTAAGATTGTTCTTGTGCCAGACGAGCTCCAATCAATTCGTCATGGTTCCGAGATTGCCAATTAATAGTGGAATATCGAATTTAATTGGACGACCGAAAAGTGCGATCAATGTATTCGTGGCGGGTTCGATATCTTCATCAGCGTTGATATTTGAATTGCTGATATGGAAATTTGTTTGATCTGTATAGCATTGGAGTTGTTCTCAGGAAATTGAATGAGGAAGAAATTGGCTTTAATCGAGTAGTGTGGGCACAATAGTGCTACAGTAATTTTTTCACCCTAAATGCTGAATTTTGGTTATTGTTCAATGACAAACCATTGAAATCACGAGGGAATACGCTGCAAATTATTGTATATTGTTTTATTATTCCTTGGTTTCAATATTATGTAAAAAGACCATCTGTTTTATGTTTTCCCTAAATTTTCAAATTAAAAAAATTATTCACCTAACTGAAGGGAGAGTTTGACGACTATTCCAACGAGTACAGAACAATTTTTATAGCTCCGAAAATTCTGAAAATTTCCCAAATTCTACACGAAAGCTGCGATAACTCGCGACCATTAATGCTATCGACGCTGAGATGGTCTCATTCGATTCTGCGTCCAAAATATAAAAATAGATACTAAGTACACCTTTGTCTAAAAGCGTTGGATAATATGAATTTTCTCCCCCTCAAAACCCCCCAAAAATACTCTTAAAATTGAGGTAGCTATTTGGTTAAAGAATTGAGCCATAGTCAGACCAAGATTGATATTGGGTCAAAATATCAAGAATTTGCCTTTTATAGTTTCGTCAGAAAAGTGTTGACGGCGGACGGACAGAATTTTTTTAATCGGATATTCGGATTCTTATTGCCTTGAAACGTAAAAAACCAAATTTTGAGTGGGTTAGAAAATGTTTTTCGGGCGATTACATGTTTTATTATTGAATAATAAATCCAAAACCACTCAAAATTCAATGTTTATTTTTCCAAGCATGTCAAGATTTTTCTGAGAAATCTAATGCGCTCAAACTATTCGAAATTTCACAAACTATCATTTTTCGGAATAATAATTTCCTAAGTTTGGATCGCGACGTGCACTATATTATTTCTTCTAGCTGGTCTAGCTCCACAGAAGATAAAATATATTGTCATCTGTCAGAAAATGTGGTAGATTTTAAATCGGTATCGAAATAAAAACAATAACTGAATCGAAGAACAGCCGAGGAAAAGTTATCGAGAACCGGGATCGTCCTCAAGAAGAATAGAGTTTCTATAGGTCAAGGGAACAGGGATCACGCCCGTAGGCGTCCTTGCCAACCGCTGACTTCCTGAACTTACACATCATTCTCATCTCGCGTGCAGCCGAGATGAGCATCGAAATTTAATCCCATCTCACCGCTTCATGTCTCAACATCTTATATAACGGTCATAATAATGCTGCTTCCATCTTTCGAGTCTGACCTTTGAAACTGAACAGAGGCATGCCATCGATATTATAAAATCGGCAACGTCGCCAACATATGATTTAGCTGCTGCATCAGGAATTGAAATAAAGAAAACAGGAGGAATTCATTGTGAAAGCGATATCGTCAGGAAGACGGAGAAACGCGAAGGGAAGAATTTTCCAATAAATTTTGGTAATATATATCGTGATTGATCTGCAGTTGGAGTATTATTCAAAAGGTAATCGAGGAGAACGCTGGTGATTGTTGAGTTGTGACCAAATAGTTTTTTTTTTTTTTGTTTTTTTTTTTCAAGTAATTTCAGTTGAAATTTTAAGTACAATAAAGATTATAAGTACATGCTCGTGACAAGAGCCGTTTTTATTGATGTTTTGGTAAATTAAAAACCATTGTAATCGCTCACTAAAGAAAAATTGTCAAACCCCTCAAAATTTGATGTTAAACGTTTTAAGGTATTACTTAGAATCCTTAGATCCCATAGAATATTTTTCTAATGAAACTATAAAAGTCACATAATTGAAATGTTCACCATAAATCAATCTTGGCCACAAAATGGCCCAATTTATAAACCAAATAGTTAGTTTTAAGGGTATTTTTGGGGGGGCAAATTCGTATTTTCGAAGAACTCGAATTTTGGGACAAAAGTGTGTTTGGTATACATTTCTATTATTCATATAAATATTTCTATAGATTTTCGAACGCGAGGTCGATAGCTTCAATGGCTCTCGAGCTATCGTACCTTTTGCGTAGGATTACTCGAGAGGTTTTTGAGCTATAAAAACGTTCCATACTCGTTAGAATGCTCATCAAACACTCTCTTAAGCTGTACCGTGAGACAAATAATTTTTCTTTTAGTTGGATAATTAATGAAATTAAAATTACGATGGAGCTATTGCATTTCCCTTTCTAGGTGCACAAGTGTTGTGTTTTTTTTTTTTTTTTTAACTGTGCTTTCCAACCATGATAGCACCAGATTTATGACGATCTTAACATCGGTAGTGGACAGTGGTCAGTCCTTGAGTGTAATTCGTTTCCGAGCCCTTATAATGGAAATATTTTGTCCGAAAGTTCCGCAATGCATCAACTTGGTCTCGTCTTGACCCTATCCCTGATTCGTGATTCATACCGAAGTAAATTTCTTTCGCCAATAAACGTCTATCGTCCCGATTTTATATCGTCTTCACTTATTTTCCAATCAGTCAACGTTGCGATAGCTCGCTTCGCTTCTCACGCATCGAACTGCAATAAACAGTGAATGATAGATGGCTATTGCTCTCAAAAGCGGTCACGATTGCGGTTACGGAACGACTACCTGGGAAAACCGTGCTTCAAATACCGGGATTCCCAGTCTTCCATGCTCGATTTTCTTTTTCCAGTTTTATCATCCTCAGCAAATCACGCGGTCGTCCTTTTTATAAGCGTATGAGCTAACTCGAAATCGTAAAACCAGTTTATTTACCCTTCGAGTTAACCGTTTGAATGTTTTAAAGCGTAGAAGCAGCTGTTAACAATGTTCGTCTTCTCCTTAGAGTTCTTTCAACTTCATCACTTCAGCACCGAGCGAAAACGAACTAATAAAGACCAATAACGTTAAGAAAATCGGGCTTTGAAAATTACTATGCTCTCTTAATTACTAGACGAACGTTTGGTTGCAACAAGTTTCTTCGTCACAGGCTAGCTTGAAATAACAAATTACGAATGTAGCTACTTTTTCGATAGGGCAAGTGGACACGTGTTGAGAAGAGTGAAAATTATTTCTTTATAGTCACCAACTTAACGCTGAGGGTAAAAAAGAAAAAACCTAGGTGAGTCATTTGAGAAGGATTTCGAGTGTAGGCGTTTTACAAATAAGGACGATGGCAATAATTATGAGTGCGGATTATGAAACTCGGCGACATCGTTATTCTTCTTGCAGACAGGGCAATCATTAGTTACTTTTAGTCATGTCGGTTATTTTATTGCGTAAGTATAATACGCGGTGCGGTTTGATTTATTTTCTATTGATCTCGATCAATCATTCGAATTATACGTCTGATAGTGAAAGTCAGGTTTTTCGGGGTTCATGGGGGTTACTGGGTTGTTAAACCAATGTAACTTCCTTTTAGATCTTTTTAGTCCAATATTGACGCAATAAATGGAAGTATTTCTTGATGATGCGATCTTCCGAAAAATCGAATTGGGAACGGCGGTAAATTTGGAAGAAATTTTCATATTAGTATTATAAATACTCAGCAACTCTTTTTGATCGAGTGTTTGTGTGTCCGTTCGTCTGTGGTCGAATAGTGACAAAAATCGTCACATATCTTCATGAAAAATGAAACTCAATAAATTGACAGAGAATTTCTCCCAGTGAACGTGCAAAATCGGCCGTTTCCGGATTTTGGATAGCACACAGTACTTCCGAGATATAACCGTTCGAATTATTGTCGGTTTCGATTTTTACAAGCTATAAGAGTCATTATTTTTCAAAGTTTGAGGACCTGAAATGTTCGTTATAGCGAGCAGATTACACTGCATTGCTTGTATATTGGGTCACACACAGTACCTCCACGTTATGAGCTTTTTCACAAATCATTAGTGCGTATTTTGATTTTTACAGGCTGAAAAACGCAAAAACGCTCGAGGTCTTAAAATGTTTGGAACGGCAACTGGATGATGCCTGATTTGTTGTCAATCGTATTACATACAGTACTTACTACAGCGTTATTCGCATATTGACAACACTTTGATTTTTACAGTCCCCAAAAATGAATGCATTTGAACGATGGGGGACTTGAAAATTTCCTTCATATCAGCTGAACGTCGGTTGATTTTTATTATAAGTGTCACACACAGTATTTCCTCGTGAACCGCATTGCAGCTATTTTATTTGAGCGTTTTCGAATTTTTTGGTCTTCTAGCTATAAAAATAACCCATTTTACAAAACGTGTTCTGTATTGTTTGGATCACACACTGTACTTCCACATTATGCGGTTACGAAAATCCGCATATTTCACGCTTGAGGTATTTAAATCTTCGCAATGGCGAGTGGATTTATGACACTTATTTTATCGCCAGGGTCAAACTAGCTTCGAATTTTCATGTGAAAACAATTATTCGCGATTTGTTACCAATAAAACTCATTCGAGGTGTGCGAACCAAATAAGTCGCCATGGCCTTGGAAATATTTCCGAAACTCGTTTCGCCTACGTTATCGTGTTTTCAAAACCGGAGCAGCTCGTCTAGTGCAATTTCTTCAGTCGTTGCCTATTCTTCGGCCCTTAAGCCGGGCCCATCGGCCCCCCGATGCTACGCTATTGTTATGACAGGCAGGAATGTGTAATGATGCCGACGACGCGTTAATTGAGTTAACCTTATCGAAGAACAAACATCTATTTGGTCCATTGGGGCGGCGATCCGCGCAACACCTTCGATATTCAATGGCGATCCTGAAACTCGTATTAGCCTTTCGCGATGGAGAACAAGGTCACAGGATTTGAAAGAATTCAACGCTTCGAATGCGAAAAGGAGGTTTGAAATTGATCAATCCTTTTCCTGCACAGTTACTGATTGTTTTAAACATGGATCATTATTTCATATTCAAATCGTTGTAACAGAACTCGTGCAATTTTATCACTCTTTTCTATAGATTGCTTGTCGATGAAGAAATCATCTCGACGAAAACAGAACTATATTATAATCAGAAATAATTTTTAAAAACGCTGCAAAGGGTTTTTTAGTGGTTTATTATCCCTTCACTTCAATAACGATTTAAGAATACTATCCATTTGTAATATTAATTATTCAGCGGCAACTATTGTAATTTTAATCATTTTCAATTTTATTGATTTCCAAAAATAATGCCAAATTTTCCGCCAGACGGTACAGCTGAAGAGAGTGTTTGACGACCATTCCAACGAGTATAGAAAAATTTATACTCGTAGCCCCAAAAACTCTCGAGTTATACCATCATGCCAAATTTCTGAAAATCACCAAAATTTAACACAAAAGCTGCTATCAACCCCGCGATGATTTCATTAGATTCAGCGTCCAGAAATCCATAGAAATCGATACCTAATACAGCTATTCTGAAAAATGTTGGAAATACGAGTTGTCTCCCCCTTGAAACCCTCAAAAAATACCCTTAAAATTGAGGTAGCGATTTGGTTAAATAATGGAGTCGCTTTTAGGCAATGATTGATTTTTAGTTTCAAGAATTTGGCTTTTTCAATTTCATCAGAAAAGTGTTGACGGCATACGGCGGACGGACAAAATTATTTTTATTAGATATTCGGATTCTGCATGCCTTGAAACGTAAAATATCAAATTTGGAGGGGGTTAGAGAATTTTTTTCTTTGGGTGATTAAAGTAGTTTATTATTGATAGATAGATAGAATTCATTGTACAAACCTTGGTTCTTATAATGGTTCGAAAATAAACAAATGATACCTCAGAAATGTTACAATTATTATTGATAATAAACAAAAACAATGGAAACAAACAAAAAGTAACCTGTCTGACTCGATATTTAGTCTGCCATCGATCACAGGTCAGTCTTTTTCGTTCTTAAAAACGACCTTGAGCAAATCGCTGGGAGTAAACATTCCATTTCAAATGCAGAATTTACGTGATTTGGAGTCCCAAATATCTATGAGATTGTTTATTTGATACCCTTCAAAGTGTATTTTATAATTTATTTTATAAATATATTTTCAGTTGCATCAATCGAAACAGGAGAGCTTCATTATTCGATTGGTGCAAATGTGCGGTGTAATCAATGTTATATTGGTCATAAATATCTCTAAGAGATAAGGTATATTTTTTCTATTATATGGTTAAGGGTAAGGAAGGGTCTGAGAAAGATTTTCCCAATCATTAATGGCGATTCGACTGCAAGATGAAGCCCATCGTTTTTGTCAACGGTTTTGAGATTATCAAAATGATCATTATTGTTTACGTTCAGCAGTCTTAATTACTCGTTTATGCATCGCGTTTATTCGACAGTTTACGTGACGCCGACGTGATGTTGGCTTTGTAAAACGTTTGTGTGATTCATCATCAAAGAACTCGATTTTTTGCGTCAGAGAACACTTTATCATCTCTTTGGAATTTCCCTTTCATCGTTTTCATCAATTTCCTTTCCATGTTTCAACATTCAACTCCCGAAATGTATTATTTTTCAAACCATCATTTATCTTGAAATTTCTGCGTAGGATTACGTTCCCTTCGACCTAGAAATTCAATACAAAAATATCTCTGCAATATATATTATACGAAAATATGAGTTTGTCAACTCACCATAAACTTGATGCTCATGATGGGCTCTGTGATCCTGCAGATGTGATGGCAAATGGTCCTCGTGGTGGTGGAGTATACAGGACACATCTGTGCAGTTGAGCATTATCGAAGCCGCCCCCTACCTTCGTATCTGCAATCGAATTAGAACCAATAATTAGGTCAGTAATTTTTTTTTTTTTTTTTTTTACTTTACTTTGTAAATGGAAGTATTGTGATCGTCGGAAAAGGACGATTTTGGAACGGAGGTGAATTTGGAAGAAATGTTCATAGAATTCTTACTCAGAAACACTTTCTGAGCAAATGTCCTTGTGTCTGTGGAAAATTCAATAAAATTTTCAGAAATTTATCTCCAAGTAAATTTCCTAAATTAGCTTCTATTGGATTTTGTATAACACGCAGTACTTCCGAGTTGAAAATGTTCGATGTTTTTCCTATTTTGATTTTAACAGGCCGTAATAGTCAATATTTTTAACGTTCAAGGTCTTAAATTGTTCATTTGGCTCGCAGATGAAGCTTGATTTTTACCTATTGGCTCACACACCGTACTTCTCAGTTATTAGCTTTATCGTTACTTCTCTAATGGGTATTAAAATTTTGATACTTCATGCCGCTAAATTTAATTTATTTGCTCTTAAAACATTTTTACGGCGAGTGAACGACGCCGGATTTTGGTTTACTATTCAATAGCAAATCATTGTAATCGCCCAAAAAAAAAATTGTCTACCCACACCCCGCAAAATTTGATATTTTACGTTTCGAGGCATGCAAAATCCGAATATCTAATTTAAAAAATTCTGTCCGTACGCCGTCAACACTTTCTGACGCGAAATTCCGCATTATTCGCATATTGACCAAATTTTGATTTTTGCAGGCCGCAAAAATGAATATATTCGAACACTGGGGGACTTTAAAATTTTGTATATGCCAATTGAATGTCGCTTGATTTTTATTATTGTTGTCACATACAGTACTCCCACGTGTAACGCTTTTTAAGTTATTTTATTCGAGCGTCATTGTATTTTTTTGGGTCTCTTTGCTATAAATAAGGCCAAATTTGACAACGTTCACAAAATCTATTGTATCACATACAGTACTTCGCTTTGAAGATTTTTTCAGGCCACGAAAATCTATAAAGTTGACTCATACAATAAATATTACGATACAATTACAATATTGTGTTCATCGTCGGTTATATATAAAATATATAAAATGTGTTATGGGTTGCATTGGTGCTATCCATCGACAAATCTGTATTATAAGTCGGTTTTGCATGATCGTATAGCCTTATATCAGAGGTCTTTTTGGGGTAATGACAACGATGCTGCCCTCTGGCGGCTCCTAATACCTAAACAAACCGCGGAGCCAATTTTCGAAAGATAACCAGACTGCTTTCGCAAATCCTATTGCTATTTTTCAACCAAAAGCTGCAATATGAATCTTGAATACTGGTTTTCTGCGCGTTCAAATTTGATGATTTCGAAAAAGCGCGTGACGCGAGAGCACGCGATGTTCGTGTCGGCTCGTTCGAAAGGAGAAAATACGTTATTTGGAGCACGGAGGGAAACGACCTGTTGTGAGTTTAAAACGACGTGGAGAGGGAATGTCAAATGAAACGAGAGGTAATAATTAAAACGTTTCGAGACGTTTCGCTAATGGGAATCCTTGAATGGTGGACCGAAAAACATGCGAATCCCTCGAACACTAATGACTAATTGAGGAGATATTATAAAATTTCTGTCAAGGATGTCAGATAATCGCCATGGCGCGAATAGGCTAGTCATCAACAATCATGTGTCTACTTTCACGAGTAAATATATATCACAGCTTTGGAGATGCCTCCACGGGCGAGTGCGTTTAGTCCGAGTGGGAAATGCTGCAAATGATTGTACATTAATTTCTTATTCGTTAGCTTCGAAATTATGATATCAGAAGACCGTGCAATTGTGTGAGTAACCTACTTTTCCGAAAATAAATAAACGTCCCGCTGTGGACCCTATGGCTCCACGTCGCCCTGAGGATGCCCGAATGGGCGAAAGTGCTCGGCCAGGCAATATAGAACTGGAGAATGAGTCGCCTAGTTTTTCTCCCCCTCACAAACCCCGGATAAATAAACGTTTTCACTTTACAATAGACTAGTGACTATTAAAAAGGCCAAAAATCTATAGAAATTAATAACGTACTCACTTCTGATAGTACAATTTTCTCCCCCTTAAAACCCACCAGATGTACCTTTAAAATTGAGGTAGCTATTTGGCTCACGAATTGAGCCATTGCCAGAGCAAAATGGATTTTCGGTGAAATTTCCAAGCATTCATTTGATAAAGTTTGCACATAAAAAAGCTCACGGAGTTCAGCAGAAGGACAGACATGTTTAATTCAACATTCGGCTTCTACAAGCCTTGAAACGTAAAACATCAAATTTCGACGGGTTGAACAACTTTTTCTTGGGCGACTACAATAGTTAATTATTGAATAATATACCAAAATGATGTGGGATATCTGTGCTGTAGGGTAATTTAATTTCGGGTACAATTTCCCGATGAAAAGACGGAAGTACGGTTAATATGCCGCGTCTAATAATGAAAATACTCCTTCAACTGGCCACAATTACGGCACGAGACGCATATTGTACACCTATTACTGTATAATAATATATTTTGATACTGAGGTAATAAGAGGAACGGCAAACGCGACCCGATTCCTTCGAGGCAGTGACCTGCGATAAGGAATGGCAGTGCGTGGGTACTGAGGCCACCGAGGAATGCGAATACCGTTAATGCAAGAGAGCAACCGCATGATCGAAACTATCTTGCCATGCAGATGAGCAAGCTCGTAATAGCAGGCAAATTATCCGATCGTCCAGAACTCGAGCAGAAGATGTGAATAGCGTAGGTGAATCAATGCACTAACGACACGATTCGGCTAATTTTGTAACGCATCGGATTTTTATTATTCTTTCTAGTGTCTTGGAATTGAGAAGCAGAAAGCTAAGCGTCTGATTTTCCAATTTGTCATTCGCAACTGGTGGAGGGATATTCCCCATTTCTGTCCGAAAAAGTTCGGGAGGCTCTGAGGCTAAAATCGGGGGATCATTTATGCTGAAAATCGGGACGTCATTATCAATACATAAAATACAGTACAATTTTCCGAATAATTATTCATTTCGGTTTATTATTCAATGATAAACAATTGTGTTCCCCAAAGGAAAAATTTTCCTTTTTATTTTATTTTAGCTATAATTTTGTATGTAGTTGTTGGGGATTGTATTGTACTTAGTATCATAAAGTATTGGGTTTTTCAACTGGAGCAAAGTAGGGGCAAAATTAGACATAACAACTTTAAGTTTTCCAAGATTTGTAACTCGCACAGTGGATAACTCAAACAAAAAGACGTCAATTCAAATGTTTGAATATACCAAAAGATAGGTAATTTAACTGTCCACATTTTTCCAATGTAATGTACCTATCAATTTTCCAACCGTTTTTGCGTTATTCAACAATATTAGTAGACTATACACGAAAAAATGACATTTTTCAACTTTAAACATTCTTTTCATCTTTTTAGTGCGAAAGAAACAGAGAATGAACCATATATTATTGATGTACACATCATCAACTATCATTATGCTGAATTTGAGTGAAATCCATTTCAAAAAAATTTTCGCGAAAAATCCAAGGGGTCCCCCTGCGATTTTTTTCAACCGAACAGTTAACGATTTTTTACTCCTCTTTGAACACAGATAAAAATCTGAAATTTTTAGGAAAGTTGTGTCTTACCAAGATGTATTTTTGTGATTTTTTTTATTTCTCGGAAAAATCTGCAAGTGGTCCAAAAAAATCGGTTTATAAAAGCTCAAAAATTGGACATTAACCGTGATTTTCGGGGTCAAAATAAATGCGAATCGATTGTTTTATTATGGAGGAGTCTTCATTTGAACGCCTTACACTCGTACGTAGCAAAAAATTTGGTGAAAAAAATTTAAACAGAGCCAGAGAAATTATTTTCCGTGAATCGAGTTTTTCGCCGGCTGAAATTCCGAGCTCCGGTAATAGTGAAAAATTAAATTTTCGTTTTAGAGCGATTTTGAAAGCTATTCTTATAGGAAATTTAACGCTGAATCCGACTATGACGTCAAAAAGGCGGAAATTTGACGACAACTATCAGTTTTTCCAGGTTTAATACTACGCCACTCCTACGTTTTTCAACTTTGAAAATCCGTTGCAAATACTTACAGTACTGTTCAAATTTGATTATTTAATGATTCCTACAGGAAATTAGACGTAGAATTCGAATTCAAAGTGAAAATAATCAAATTCTAACGATTGATAATATTTTTTGATTTTTTTTCCATTTTCATAGTTTTGAAGTTTCAACTTTGGAATTTTTTTTCGTCACCTTCCCGAAATGTGAATAATTAGGTGCTGTGGAAGAAAATGAAGGAAATTTAATGTAGAATCCATTAAAAATAATAAATTGGATGTATTTTTGGTACGCCGGAAATTTATCAATTGTGAGGTTGAGGTGGAGATAAAAAACGCGACCAGTTCTCCTTATCTTTTCTATTGATTCGAGCGCTTTCGCCCTCACGGGCCTCTTCAGGAAACATCTTAGAAATTAGTGTGTCAAGTCTTTTTTAAAAAAGGGTCGCCCGTGAAGAGGGTTCGTCTTGAGATGAAGAGTTATCACAGTTGCATACCTAATCTAGTTTTAAAAAGCTTGAAAATATAATTATAAACGAAGACTAGAAGATGCAAGTGACTAGAACATAGAGACTAATAAATTACTAAGACTGAATTACTACCTGCTTAAAAAAGACTTGACACACTAATTTCTAAGATGTTTCCTGAAGAGGCCCGCGAGGGCGAAAGCGCTCGAATTAATAGAAATGATAAGGAGAACTGGTCGCGTTTTTATCTCCACCTCAGCCTCACAATTATGTATCAGCGACAACAACCAATGAAATTTATCAAGGGGCTCTTCAAAAATCTGGACAGGACGCCTGGGACATCTCGAAAGTCGGGACTCGCAATCCTCATTTACATCGTCCTCGTTATCATTTATATCAGAAACAACTGCTGGTCTGATAACAATAATATTACTCAAGGACCAACTCAAAACCGAAAATTTTATTGATATTCGATCAAAATTGAGCTAGCGGGCAAAATGATTCAGATAATTCCGAGACGCGTTGTTCAATCGAGAAACCGGTCGTGAATAAACAGCGGTCACGATTATGCGTAAAACTGCGCAAAATCTCGATCTACGACACAGTTTTTCTCTTCTTTATGGAATTCGCAAGGTTTTTAAAGCACACGTTCGACCTCATGTTCCCAATCGATGGAACGCATCTTATCGTCCTAGTTCCTCTCCTGATCGCTTCAATATGATATGAACGACTGTACTCCTAGCTAGCAATAATTATGTGCAGTGGGTAGCTCATCGGATATGCCAGATGTGTTGACAGGATACAATAATATCCGAACCTTGCGCAACACCCGCGTTCATCTCGGCCGACGCCGTCAAGGTTCATTCAGACGAAAATCGAAAACCTAATAACTGATGCGATTCTCCTTCCTCCGACCGACTGACAAGCAGTTCCTCATATAGCCTTAACCTTTATTCTAGAATAGGCCCAGCTTAGATATGTCGATCTAACGATTCGCTCTTTCCTGACAACGTCCGATTATCGGAACAAACAACGCGGAAGCTCTAGATATTGCCCAACGAGGCAAATATGGCAGTCGCCTTTTGTTTTTGGATATAAAGTTGGCATTTGTAGTACGCAGAGGTTTACATAACGTTCGTAACCCGTGAAAGGTAAGCGTAACTGAGCGGGCTCGAAAGTGCATTCAAATGGACGGAAGAAAAAGAATTGAGGAAGTTGAGTATTTGCTCACTTCATCGTCATCCTCTCTACTAAATGATTTGAGTATAATTCGCCCTAGCGTTGGGTAAAAATGAAAAGTAAGATTTATCCACCTCCGTTCTCTAAACCGAGCAAGGAAGTTTCGACTTCTTACGCATGAAATTCGATAATTTATTTGTTACAGTAACACCAAAATTCTAATGGGTTGAATTTGCTAGATTAATCCTTAATCACTCATCCTTATCCTTAATCGAAAACTTCAAGTTTGCAGGTTTCCTCGGAAAAATGTTGAAATCGGATGGAGAGAATTTTTATTGGATATTAAAATTCTACTTAATTGAAACGTAGGAAGTGAAAAAACGGAATGGGTTGGACCTTCGTTTCTTGGGCGCCTACAGTGGTTTCTTTGTGAAAAATAACCAAAAAACCGACGCCAAGATTTGGAAGGAAAAGTGAATGCCTAAAATTGGAGGGATTTGACTTCTCAAGACACCCACAACAACAGCTCAAGACCTAACTCTTAGATTTAGCGCTTATAATACCTGTATCGAGCACGGATTAAAACCTGTAAACTAGCTTCTCAATCAATCCGAGGATTGAGACTTCGGTCAAGACTAAGATTAAGAATTCGGAGCGGAGATACGCATTTTGGTTTATTATCAATAATAAACCATTGTAATCGCCCAATAAAAAAAAAAAAAAAAAAAAAAAAAGCTGACCTCTCCTCAAAATTTGATGTTTTACGTTTCAAGGCATGTATAATCCGAATGTCCAATAAAAAAATTCTGTCTGTCCGCCGTACGCCGTCAACATTTTTCCAGCCTAACTATAATAGCTACCCTCTTGAAATTTTCATCAAAAATCAATCTCGGCCTCACGATGGCCCAATTCTTGAACCACATCGCTTGCTCTATTTTAGGGGTATTTTTCGGGAGTTTTGAGGGGGAGAAAATTCATATTTTCCAAGGTTTTTCAGAAAAAAGGTGTATTTGGTATCAATTTCTTACGATTTCTGTAGATTTCTGGACGCTGAATCGAATGAGACCATCGCGGGGTCGATAGCTTTATTCGTTCTCGAGTTATCGCAGCTTTTATGTTGAATTTGGGAGATTTCCAGAAATAAGGCATGTGGGTATAACTCGAGAGCTCTTGGAGCTATAAAAATCGTTCCATACTCGTTGGAATGCTTGTAGAACACTCTCTTCAACTATACCGTAAGGCAAGAAACTCATATTTTAATTTGGAAATTAAGGAAAATTAAAAATGATTTAAATTACTGTAGTTGCTACGGAGTTATTACCTGTTTTTCGGTGGGAACGTTCACAAATTAATGTTCGGAACAATAAATTACTATCGCAAATGGATAGTCTTCTTAAATCATTATTGAAGCCAAGGAATAATAAATCACTGTACAATCATTTGCAGCGATTTTCCTATTTTTCGGACACCAGTAAACCGAGGTGGTGAAATCCACCATTAATTCCTTACACAAAATCGAAATTACTAATCCTTGATAATTTAAAACCATATAATCTCATTAATCCTTTAACCCTCAATCGCTCAATTCCTTAATTCGCAGACTTTTCATTGTTTTTATTCTTTATTTATTTTATCCCTTGGTTCGCAGATTTTTTATCCCGATTATTATTCCAGTTCGACGATTTTTTCTTCATCCAAATCCCCAACGGCCCACATTCAGTCGTATAACTCTTCTCATCCAATTAGCAGTTCTATAAATTGGAGAAGAGTGAAAGGCAATAATTTCGTCATCGTCTAAAAAACTACTTTATTTGGACAGAAGACGAACCGAATCTTAAGCTGCCGTAAGACTCAGCTATAGAATTGGAACGAAGTTGTGACGAGCAGTTTTATTCGTAAAAAGGTCACGCTGATGACCTCAGTTTTACGTTGTCGTAAAAATGAGACGTACACACGAATGAGCGATGTCCTTAAATCACCGACTCATATTAGGAGGTAGATAAAACTGATTCAGATTCCATACGAAGAGCGAATCGTAGGCTGTTAAAATGTTCATTGAAAGCTGTCAGTTGAAACGTACGTCGCACTTTTCCCATGATATAACAACCAAGTTTCTCGAGACATATGCGCCAATTGCTGAGCAGAGGGAGAAGCGAATTCTTCGAATTTCGGCTTTGGAAAAAAATTTAATACGAAAATATGAATATTTCGAGGATAATACGTATCAGAGTAGATTTTTTACTGCTTCTCGGTGAAAATTAATATGCCACCACTGATTCGAGAATACGATAAAAATGCTTGGCAACTGCAGGGAAAACTACATTACTAATCTAGTTACATAACAAATCTTTTTTTACATTGATTCTTGAGGACGGCTGAGAATTATTTCTGAAAAAATCATATAACTAAAGAAATTCAAAATTAAATTAAAATATCATGAACAGAAATCACTTAAAAGGAAAAATTGACAAAAATGCGTCCCACCTTCAGAGCAACTCTATCGCCAATTTCACATTTCAAGGACGCCCTTTTATGAGACCTACAGAAACAATTAAATTGAGCCATTTTTCTAGACGTTATGAACTCGGAAGAAAATCACGTTTTCCAGAAGATTTTCCAAATTCTGGGTAGAATTCGATTCTGAGAAAAACTTGGTTTGATAACTCACTCCAAATAAATAAACTAGTAAAAGAAAAGGAAGACCGTTGGTCGAGGCCCGCCTCGACTCGAACTCCCCCCAAATACTCGTGGTCTACGTCGAGGCGTTGTATCTCGAGTCATGACTTTGAACTCACTCTATGAATTACTGGATGAATTCAATTGAAAAATAATATGGCACCTACAACGATTGTTATCCTTTCAAACAAAAATATGAACAACTCATAGGACTAACAGGGGCCGTTAGCAAGCCGGTAACATAATAATATTATGTTCTCAATGTAAAATGAACATCTAGATCATTCATCATCATTGAACTTGCGAGTTTTTTGTAACATATTATGTTACAAAAAACTCGCAAGTCAACCTGATTGACCTTCTTTTGAAATCGGTAAGAAATGACGGAATTAGGTATGGTAAAATTGTAATGCAGTCAACTGCTTTTCACAGTCGCTCCATTGTTTATTCCATTTTCCAACTCAATCATGGTTTATTCCATTTTCCAACTCAAGCATTTCCTTCACTCAAGCGCTTCTTTCACTCGGAGGCAATTCTATTCATAGACAACCGGTACACACTGGGAGGCCCAGCTCTGCTCACTCTTCGAATGGAAAAGATTTCGATTCTGAGGAAGACTTTGTTTGATAACTTACTTACTCCAAATAAATAAACTAGTAAAAGAAAAGGAAGACCATTTTTCGAGGCCCTCCTCGACTCGAACTCCCCGCAAATACTTAGTCGTGTATAACTCGAGTCATGACTGAATTTTCCTCTTATTCTCCCTGTTTCACGTGTTTTCACATGCATTCACGCTCGATGAACATACGATGAAAGAAGCTAACCAAATCTGATACTTTTTCATAACTCGAATCGACTAAATAAGAAACTCTATAAGGAACCTCATCGCACCAACCGTATCTACTACAATTTTTTAGTTTGTAACAAACTAATGTTATTATGTTTTCTTCAGTTCAGGTAGTGGGTTAGGAAATAATTGCGACGAGACATCAGTTCCATTATAAGGCGTTTTTCTTTTCTCAGAAATTTCAAGAAAACAGGTAATCTATTTGGAACACCAGTGGCCATTTATGACTCACGAATCCCCGAATCGCGAGATTATTCATTCCAAAACGGAGAAACTCGCCTTTATGGGCCGTTCTACAATTGCAAGGAATGTGAACAATTAGGCGGTTTCTAATGTCGGATTTCTTGTCTGGCAAATGAGAGACGTAGCCGCTTTCACCGTCTAACCTTTTCACCCAAAACAAAACAAACTGAAACTATTTGTGAGAAATTATAGTACATCCTACGAGAAGAGAGTTCCAAATTATTTGCTCTCTAGCTCTAATTAATTAACACGGCAATTGTTCGTGTCAATTTATAATAGGGAAGAAAATAATTATTATAAATCGAAGAATGGAGGTAAAATAATTAGACATAAATTATAAAACAATAATAGAGTATATAAAAGTGATAATGAAAGAGAATAGTAATAAAAGAGAGATGAAATAATTAGACAAATTGAAAATTTTTTTTTATTTTTTATTTCTATTAATTTAACAAGTAAAATAAATATCAAAGCTACCATACAGACTGTACACCAGATCACAAAATACATAAACAAACAAATATCGGAAATTAATTCTCCATATGGGCACAGCCCGTGTTGGAAATTATAGGGGAATTGGAATTAGGGGAAATGGTTGAGTATTATAATAAGCGCCTTTGTGTAGTATGAAATCGTAAAAATAATACATGAATAATTAGTCAACGTGACCATAAATTAATGTTCTAAAAAAATGCAAACTACACCCCCATCAGATAATTTTAGAACACCATTTTTTCATTCGTGGTATAAACCAATTAAATGAATAAATAATAGTGCTATTCTTGTTGCTATCCATGTTCTTATATAGCATATTTTTATAGTAGTAATTATAGGAAGAATAATTACAATTTCAAAGTCGAAAATTAAAAATAATACTGCAATTAAAAATAATCGTAATGAAATGGAGCTCGAGATTCAGAAGTGATTAAATTTGCTCTTCCTAATTTCAACAACAGCGTTTTGTTGGAAATTAAATTCTTCAAACAAGAATGTACCAAAAAGTCTCATTTGCTATAGGTAGTAAATAAATTTGCCGACGTATGTAAGCTTATTTTCGGCACGTTCTCGCTACATGTAAACCAGGCTTTGATTTTTCATTAGACAATAGGTTACGGATAAAACCGCTAAGTACGCCGCGGTTGGAAACTTCCTGATAACGAGTACACATCGAGCTAACCGAGAACCTACATCGGCTAATTGAAGTATTGAGCAAGACCGACGAGGAAACGTCGAAAGCTTCGTTTCCAAGTGAATCTATAGTTTGTATCTGGAAAAGTCATCTCACCTGTAAAAGGTTAGCTTGCGAGCTGACATTTTGCGAGAAACTCGATGAGTGAACGACCTGGCTAAAAATGGAGCTGCTTTAGATTTCATGGAAAGGAGCCCATTAAAAATAACGTTCGATACGTCGAAGTCACGTAACATTTTTTTTTTTTTTTTTTCTCATCAACGAGAACCCGCCGTGAGCGAAAGATTACTTGAACGAATATAAGGGGAAAGGAATGAGGCAAAGCTTCCACGACTGAATGATTCATTTTGGTTGAGATTTTTCGAAAAAAAAAAAAAAAAGAAACGAGCGTCTCTGCAAGGGAAAAGCAGCGCTTTCGAAGTGCTTCAGTTCTGAGTAGAACACGTTTTGAAATTTCTTTTCTTTTTTTTAGCAATAAGTGGTAGTAGATGAATTCCGCACTCAGGTGAATTTGGGCAAAATTTCTCAGTTGTACGCACAAAAACACTTTCTGAGTGTGCGTGCCTGATTTTTATAGTCAAAAAATTATGATGGTCGTCATTAATCATCGTGAAAAATCAATGAAACTCGACGAAATTTTCAGAAAACGTTCACAAGGTGGAAATGCAAAATCAACCACTATTGAATGCTGGTTAACACACTGTACTTCCGGGAAAATAAATATTTTTGAACGGTCAGGTCTTCTTTTTTTTTGTAATTGGCAATTGAATTTTGGCCCGAAAATACTTACAGAATCCGTTTGATACATCAAAGAATCCAGTCTTCGAGGAAAAAATGTGTGCGTCTCTTGGATTGTATCTCACTTTGTTTGCCACATCGGACGATAACAGCTGTAGTTTTCGAGATGAAAATATAAAAACGCTGCAAATGATTGTACAGAGGTTTATTTTTCCTTTGCTTCAATTATGATTTAGGCAGACCGTATATAAGGTAAAACTCCGTAGCAACTAGGTATGGTAATTTGAATTAAAAGTTAAATTATTCACATAGCGGAACAGCTAAAGAGTGTTTGACGATCCCAACAAGTATAGAACGATTTGTAGATCACCAACTTCTCCAATATCGTGACAAATTTCTGAAAATATCGAAAATTCCAGACAATCGACCATTGTCAGACCAAGATTGATTTTTGGTGAAAATTTTTTTCTCGGGCGATTAAGTACAATGGTTTATTAATGAATAAAAACCACAGATCATACTCATGTAAAATAATTACTGGAACTTTTTGGCTATTTCTGTCGAATTTTTTTCGATTATAAATGCCAGGAAAATCAATATATTTTAGCCCTTTTCAAACGGAATAGCTATAACGATTTTAACTGGAATGAACACAATATAATAACACGCTTCGACAGCAATCATGAACGATTCGATGATGATTCGACTACTCCTAATGCAAGTAATCGCTAAGACTAGCTTAAGATCCGCTTTGAACGATACATTTTGCAAAGGGAGTTAAAAAATGTCCCGACTTAGTCTCGAATAACGTCATTTAATCGTATTATCCATGAAAGAAAAACAAATCTAGTCTATGTACACGTTTTGTTGATTTGTGCTAGTATTTAAGGTAAAAAAAATGTTACTTATGAGCAACACGCTCGGTGTATCTAACAATAAAGAGGAAAAAAAATTTTAATCAAATGTGCTATTTAATCTAAAAACTACCCATAATATTGCGGATTAATCTAAATTTTTCTGCTACTCGGGTTATTTCGCTTTCGGCTTTCCGTTCAATGGTTGAATCGCTTCTGACGAACAATACGATGCGAAATGAACGCTGACGCTGGCAATCGTTCCAAGAAAGCTGTCAACAATGAAGACAGAAACGTCAACGACGGATGCCGGGGTTATTGTTTGAGTACGTCGTGGAAGGCGAAGCTTGCACAAACATGTACGAAGTAAGTGCTACAGAAGAGGGCGGGGACCGAACGACCCAGATCCAGCCTCGACTGTCAAGGTGGGCGCCCCCGACCGTCGGACTTGCGAGGTTTTGGCGTGAGGCCGTCGGGTGTGGAGACCATTTGTGCGCCGGTATCGCCTTCCACATTTGCTGGTAATCAGGCAAAATCGTTACCTCGTCGACGAACTAAAGGACCTCGGTAATGACGGATAAGTAGCTACTCATTTCCAATTGCGCAGGCGAATTAGAGCCGAAGACTGTTTCACAGTCGTTAGTTTGGAAGAGTAAAAGTTTAACACAGGAAATCGGATCGAGGGGCCGGAAAACCTGCGACCTTGAAAATATGGCAAATGTGAAGGCGGTGAAGGAAATCGGGTGAAATTACGAACACAAAATAGGTGACATTTCTTCGACGCTACAGTAATTCCGCACGTGTCATTTTAGTTTCAAAGAACAGCTGTCAAATACTGAAAATTGCATTCGCCAATCCCCTGAGGTGTTTATTATCTTCAAATTTTTCTTTCCTGCTGTAAGCTCGAAAGTTGTTTCAATCGCTGAGCTATCCAAAGGTTTTGTATAAAAAAATGTCCTATTTCAGGGGCGAAATCACGTTTCGCTCCGAAAAACGAGGGGTTTTCCTTGAAAAATCAAGCTTGTTTGGTGGCGTGGTTCTTGTTGGGTGTCGACATTTACTTAATTCTTAGCGCTAAATCGAGTGCGAAATATGAGTTTTCAATACACCGAATAAGCATGAGCTCTCTGAAATCGAATAGGTTTTTCCTTTGGTTTATTATTCAATAATAAACCTTGCAATCGCCAAAGAAAATAAAATGTTGTGATTTGTCGCATATCCATTTGATTCGACGTGGGGTTGAGGTTGAGACATTATCGGCGACGTTATCTCATTTTGCATTTCTATATTTCTAGCGCTTTCGCCGCTCTAGGTTCAGGAAACATCTTCTGTATAAAAGTTTTTTTTTTTTAAACAGGTCCTGTAAGTAGTTCCACAAGGCTGGGATTGTCATGAATAGGGAATTTTCTAAAACACGTCCGCTTTTTGAACCTAGAGCCTAATAAATTAAAATAAATAGGGGACTAGATTCAAATGCAGGGGTGACTAGAAAGGGGCGAATTTAACATTAAGACATGAAAATGACTAGAAGTGATCACATAATAATATAAACAAAAATGAACCTTTTTGTTGGGGTTCCCCTATTTATTTTAATTTATCAGACTCTAGGTTCAAAAAGCGGACGTGTTTTAGAAAATTCCCTATTCATGACAATCCCAGCCTTGTGGAGCTACTTAATTATTACAGGACCTATATATATTTTTTTTTTTTTACGTTCATATATAAGATGTTTCCTGAGAGGCCCAGAGTGGCGAAAGCGATAGAAATATAGAAGTGCTAAATGAGATAACGTCGCCGATAATGTCTCAACCTCAACCCCACGTCGAATCAAGAAAATGAAATGCTTAACTCCCATGAAAATATAATGTTTTACGTTGCAAGGCATGTAGAATCCGAATATTTTGAGAGCATTCTTGACTAAGTATGGTGGAATAAGCAGGTGATTGTAGATGATACTAAATATTTTATATGGAATTGCAACTATATACTGAATCACTGAAAATTCTAATGTTGCTGAGGATGGCAGACTTCCAAATGTTCGCGATGAACGTCCAAATAGAAATCGCACCAAGGAAAACTTCGGATCAAACCTCATCAATTACGGGCAGCAGGAAATCTGATAAGTTGAAATATGAGCTTGGCAGATCGAGCAAGTTGATTGAAGTAAAAGTAATCGTACTACGTTCAGTGGGTGGCGGCCGCGCCTCACTATTTTCAACCCCGAGGCTCACGTTAGACTCGACTGGTAACAATCGCTAGAAACGAAGGAGATAGTCGTTTCTCAACAACTTTCAACGATTTTTATACGAGCCATAGACGTGCGAGACGTCCGATTAACGTAGGACTCGAGAAAAAGGAATAAAATGAACTGGGATAATTTTTTTTTTTTTTTTGTACGCTTTCCATACACAATATCTATCGACTCACAAGGCTTGTAATAATGAAACTCAAATACCATATCTTCTACTCTAACAAAGAGGATGATTTGCAACAGGTGATTCAAGCTGATTATTATTGGCAAGTCTTCGAATTACTTTCGAACTTTACTGTGAGATTCGAAACACCCAAGCAACATACTTCGCGCTCATAGAAAGGTCAATCAGTAAAGCATTGGAAAGTTGAAGCACCATCTTCTTTTAGACGGTAGCCATTTGCGGTTTAGAAATAGGTTATTGAAAGTGGATCGCACACTGTATCGAGTCGAGCAAGTATTTCGGTTTCGTTATTTTCCAAAAGAAAATAATAAAATTAATTGAATTTAAAAATTAAGAAGGGAAAATGTAGAAACGGAGAGAGGACATCAGATATCAATCCGAAACGACAATAGAATAAGCGAAGCTTGATACTTACACGTATTAGGCACTGCGGCTTAATTTTGCAAAAATAAATCTAAATTCGCCGTCTAACAGGAGGATCTTCTCATTATTTTACCGTTCAATATATCTATTTCGTGGGGATTTTATTTCTATTTTTGTTCGATTTTATCTTCCCCAAACACCGAGTTTCACATTTTCCTCTTGAGTGCGAATTTTGTAGTAAGAAAACGTCCGCATTTTTTCAATATTTTTCTCAAAGCTTTTTTCGGCTTCTTCAGCTTTCGAGAAGTTGTCAATTTCGCTATTAGTGCGAATTCACAGTGCTAATTGTGCAATTTCTCTTGGTTTCGCTCCTAGTTCGCTCCGTGCTAACCTCCGTCTTCGACCTAGATCGCGAACTCTCTCTTATTAGGCGGAACTCACTTCGGACAGACGTATTCAGAAGGCCTTTAAGTAGGCACTTCAAATATAGGACCCATCGGTTATTTTAATTAAAGTCAGCCGAAGAGGAAAGGTGAGCCTTTTTTGCTTGACGGTTCGCGTGCGAAGAAAATTCGTTACGTAAAGCGAGCGAAGACTGAGAAACGAGCGTCAAAAGCAAATCGAAATATTGAAGGGTGAGAAATTTCTCACCTACAGGTAATCGTTAAAAAATTATTAAGTCATCCTGTTAAGGCATGACAAAGAAGAAATAAGTAAATCAGAATGAAAATGAAAAATGTATTCGGAAAAAAATTCAAAATGTATTCAGGAATTCAGTTTGCAAACGAAAAAGTTACTCAAGTCAAGTTCGGACTAGTTTCAGACAAAAACTAGGGTTAAACTTATAATTTATTCATGTAGAGCAATAATAAGTAGATACCTAGAGAATAAAATAATTTATTAACAAATAAAAATGAAAATGGTAAGAAATCGAAAACAGAAAAAAGAAATTCACAAACTTGGAAGAAAGAGAACATTAAAATGCAATAAACTATAGAAGAGAATAAAAATAAGAAAACACAAAAAATATGTATAATGAAAAATTAATCAAACAGCAATGTCTTGAAAATCTACGGTAGGCAGCTAAATAAATTTGCCCAACATACAGCCGTCTTCGATATACTCGAGCCCTTCGCATTTCTAAAATTATAGCAGCTATATTTTATTTATGGTGCAGATAAGAAGGTCCGCCATATAGGCGACTTGAGATAACGCCTGTTCAGCCGTGAAAACGCTATCGTTCCTCGGCTATGATTTACAACGCGGCTGTAGTTAAGAAAATTTTTACAGAATTTCGAAAGACGAAACGTTTGAACAAACTGCGACGCGTGATTCACGGATCGCGCAAAAAATAATCCGCGGAATCCAAATTATCTTGTCTAAACGTCGGTCGAAAAACATATCGCAATAAAATGAAGCTCGCTACGAAACGACCGACGAACAAAAAATGTCTACATTTACCTAACCATAGATCAAAGCGGTAACAATGGTTATGGAATTAATGGTGTATGAAAAACCTGATTGACCTCAGCTCGAAAAATGTCGAACTCCGTCCCACAGGAAAATTCAAAGGCCAACGTGTCAATTTCAATGGGAAAACGGAAAATACTATGTTATTTGAAGTTTAGCTCAGTAAGCTTTGCAGCATATTTTTTCAAGTCCGATTTAGACAGCGGAGAGGCGACTATGATAATGATAATCACCATAAGGTTGCGGAACCAAGACAGTTGCCTGTGCATTACGTCACGACAATTACTACCTGTCGCATCCTACGCAGGAAAGAGTAAAAAGGGCGACCGAAAAAATACTTTTACCCGAAACTAGCGATATTTTCTGTTTCTATTCTGTTTCACCGGTCGCAAATAGGAGTTATAAAAAGACACTTTTCAATTTTGAAATAGAGGAATAGTAGAGATCTAGAATTTTCAGAAGAATGTATCGTGTGATTTTCATTCAATTAACTCGTATTGAATGCTATAAGGCTGAGAATACTTGGAGACTTTGCAGAAGGTGCGTAGAATAGAAATAATGAAATAACAATAATTTGGAGACAAAAAAACTATGGAATAAAATTTTGGAATCTTATGTACCTAGGTATTTATATTAATTTGGGGTCAGAAAAAAACAATTGAAACTAAAACGCTGCTAATGATTGGACAGATTATTCCTTTGATTTAATTATGATTTCAGAAGACCATGCGCTTGTAGCAATAACTACCTATAGGAGAAACTCCTTAGAACTATCCTAATTGTATCTTGTTCTGAATTACCTAATTGATGGTTGAATTATTCGCCTTGCGATACTGCTTAAGAAAGTGCGTGACGAGCCTTCCAGCGAGCATAGAACATTTTTATAGCTCTAGAGTCTAAAAGGTCTCGAGTTATACCAGTATGGTACATTTCTCGATCATTCGAGACCCATCAAAGATATTAACCTCGTCATAGTCTCATTGGATTCAGCCTCCAAAAATCTATAGAAGTTGATACCTACCAAATGCACCTTTTTCTGAAAAATGTTGGAAAATACGAATTCCCTCCCCCCTCAAAACCACCCAAAAATGCCCATATTACAGAGGTATCGACTTGGTAAAAGATTTAAGCCTTTGTCAGACCAAGATTGATTTTGGTGAGAAAAGTATTGACGGCGTAACGAATTTTTTAAATTATATATTTAGATTCTACGAGCCATGAAACGTAAAACTTCAAATTTTGAAGGGGGGGTTTAAGGAACGTTCTTTCATGTGAGATTACAATGGTTTATAATTAAATAACGAATTTCGCACATCTCATTTTGGTTTATTAATCAATAATAAACCGAAATGAGATGTGTGGAATCACTGTGGTGTCGACGATTTATTTTTATTTTCATCTTCACGTACTAAACGGTTGTGTTATGATCGTCCGAAAATCTAATCTGAATGGAGGTGGATCTATGGAAAAAATCCGAAGTATATTATAATTGTTGAGACTATACTATTATAGTATCACTCTGTCTCGGTTCATAAGTCGAAAGCCATAAAAGCTATCAACCTAGTTACAGTCTCATTCAATTCAGCGTCCTAAAATCTGTATAAATCAATACTAAACACAACTTTGTCTAAAAATTCCCCTTAAAACCACGAAAATACCCTTAAAATTGAGATAGAAATTCGACTAAAGAATTGAGCTTCGGCCAAGCCAAAGGCAATTTTTGGAGAAAATTTCAAGTAAGTTGGTTCTTTAGTTCAGTCAGAAATGTGTTGGCGGCGGACAGACAAACAAACATACACAATATTAAATAAAATTCATCAAATTTTGAGTTGGGGGTTAGATATTTTTTTCGTGAACGATTACAATTATTGAAAAATGAACCAAAATTTAAAAGAATCAAACCGATAATCCTAGTAAGTACTTCAATAGATAAATTTATAATCGTCGACGCCAACAACATTTCATTTTTCATTCAAACCCGATTCGAATCTCGTGTATCCTCGTGGCATAATAATAGAAACAAATTTAAAAACGGCTTGAGGAATAACAATTTGGGCATTTATTGGTGCAAGGCGCACGGTCTGACATGAGTTTTGGAAGAGGGATGGTGTCGAAGTGTATAACAAAATGGTGGGATTGAGATTGAAGAAGGGAGGGCAAGGAACAGGGCCAAGGACCTCCTGTTTCGAACCGGATAACTGACGCGAACGTTTGAACTGACTGCCCGGGTAGTACGGCACTCACACATGCGCACGGATCATCATTCTCTCCCGTCAATGAAACTTGAATCCGCTTAGCGCAAAGAACGAGTTTCGAATTTCGAACGTCTCGAGAGAGAAACGAATTTGCCAAATGTCCTTTTCGATTTCGCACATATCGCGTTGGGGCTTCTGTCCGAAAATGAGACACGATCTCAGGAATAGATTTGAATTTTAAAACGCTGCAAGTGTTTGTACAGAGTTTTATTATTCCTTCGCTTCGATAATGATTTAAGAGGACTCTTGCGATAGTAATTCTTCCGAACATTGTGAACGTAAAAACCGACCGAAAAACAGATTCGTGACTATAGGGAAAAACACCGTAGCAACTATTGTAATTTCAATTATCTTTATTTTTCTTAATATCCAAATTAAAAGCTAAATTTTTCGACGAATGGTTCAGCTGAATAGTGTTCGACGAGCATTCCAACGAGTATAGAACAATTTTATAGCTCCAAGCACTCTCGACTTATACTCTCATGCCGAATTTCTGAAAATCTCCCAAGTTCAGCACAAAAGCTGCGATAACTCGAGAACCGATGAAGCTATCGACCCCGCGATGGTCTCATTCGATTCAGCGTCCATAAATCTATAGAAATTGATACCAAATACACCTTTTTCTGGTAAACGTTGGAAACAGGAATTTTCTCCTCCTCAAACCCCCGTAAAAATACCCTCAAAAATGAGGTAGCAATTTGGTTAAAGAATTGAGCCATTTTCAGGCCAATATTGATTTTTGGTGAAAATTTCAAAAATTTAGCTTTTGCAGTTTTGCCAGAAAAGTGTTGACGGCGAACGGCGGACGGGCCGAATTTTTTAAATTAGATATTCGGATTCTAGATGCCTCGAAACGTTAACATCGCATTTTAAGAGGGTTAAAAAAATGTCTTGGGCGATTGCAATAGTTTATTTGGAATGATAAACCAAACTACAACAAAAATTGATATGAAATAGAAAACAGTAGAGAAAAAATTTGTTTTATCGAGTTTTTCGTCCTATTATGGAAATAGAAAAAAAGCCATTCAAATCATTGTTGAATTTAATTGTGCCATAGAACGATATTTCGGATATGAAATTATTCATAAGCTGGGAAACAAAGGTTTTCCTTTTCATATTTATATAGAACACGTCTGTATTAGTCAGGGTCTCAACACGTGAGAGGCATGTAAACAACACAGAAGGTGCCAGAATGTGCCGTTTTAAAGGTTCCACGCAATTATCGGATCGTAACAGCTCAGTTCGAATTCGACACTGAGGTCATCTATGTCAAGCAAGAACAAAATAAAAACGCTAAAATTAGATAACAAAATCGTCACCGTCGTTTAACTTTAATTCTATCCTTTATTGGACCCTAACCTGAAGAGCGACACCAAACCTCCAATTCTAGATTCCAGTATCAAGGAAATGTCCACGACCCCGAATTGTTGTTTTGACCACTAGAAGCACGGCCTACATGATTCATGTTTATTTATTTATTTATTTATTCGGTTACGAGCACAAACATGCTCAATATACAGAAATTACATAAAATAGAAAAAAAATATAAAAAATATCCTAATTGATCTTATCCTAAAAGTGAGAAGTGGGCAATATAATGTTATTCACAAGAATATGCCTACAGATATAAAAAAAACCAGGAGCCTCCTCTCGACAACAATACAAGAAGTCAATAAATGATCACTTGGCTCATAAAATTGGGGTATGTCAGAGTGGATATTCTCTTCAAAAGTATTTATGTTTAAGTTATCTCGTTTGGATTTTTTGTTTTTTTTTAACAAGAAGAGTTTTATTTATGTTCCTATAATGTAAAGTAGTATGACGTAGCAAGCAATTCTTGTCCAACAGTACAGGCTAAGGTTGGACAATAATTATATTCAAGTGTATTTTCTTTGATTATTATTTTTTTTTTTTTGTGAATGTTATTATGAATAAATAAATACAAAAAATTCAACCACAAAGTACTGCTATAAGCACAAGGTTATAAACTATTTTAAAAATATGCAAATCAGTAATTAATATTTGGTTATATCGACTGGAAACGTTTTCCTAAATTCTCGAAGAACTCGATAAAATCCAAACAGTGACAACGACGAGTGTGATAGAAAATTTCCGTTCCACTTGTTTTTCAATTCACGGCTTTTTTTTAAATTTATTCGACACGGGTAATAACAAAAGGCCCACCTGCGTCTAAACACTCGAATTTGAAGAGGTTCAATTCAACTGTTTTCTCCGATAAGATAGCGCCAGGGCCTCCGAATGAAGTGATTGCATTTCCAAATCGTTGATTCTATTATCATACGAAACAATGAGCGGATTAAATTGTGGAAAGATCTCGAATGGGAGTTCTTTATTAAAAAATTTAAAAAAACCGCACATTTAGTGCAATATGAGCAAACATACACTTAAAAATGCTCCAAATAATTGTACTGCTGTTAATTATTATACCTTTGCTTCAATTTTGATTTAAGAGGGCCATCCATTCGTGATAATAACTATTCCGAACAGTCGCGAACATTTCCACCTAACAACAGATTGGTAACTATAAAAGAAAACTAGTTAGCACTCTGGTCATTTTTATTTTTCTTAATTTTCAAATTAATAGTTAAATTATTACGGTACAGCTAAAGATTTTTTGACCATCATTCTAACGATTTTATTTCTCCAGCTACTCCTTATGCCGAATTTCTGAAAATTTCGACAATTCTACGCAAAAGCCTTAAATTAAAGAGGTAATCGAACCTTGACGAAAGAAATGAATAAATTGCTGGGAATTCAAATAAATTCTGCAAGTAGGTCAGATTGGAAAGCTCGATCGGTCGCGATGCTTCATGACTATGATGGTGTTCCTCGTTAATTTCACGACTTCAACTACCGTTCGACAAAAGGTTACGCTGATACCGATCTGCAAATATCAGCACAAGTACCAATAGCAGCCGAGACTCGTTCGTTTATCATTATTTCAATTTCCATTGTCGCTGTAACTCTTTTCTGATGGGAGGAATTTATTTACTATCGTTTCTCAGCTTTTCGTGAGGAGACGAAGGGTTTACTACATTAAGAGCAAGAGCAGTTTAATTTAGAGGATTGAACAACAATTGTACATGCATTGGAGGGAAACAGTTTTTGTATCGATTCGATGTTTGAATTTTGAAAACATTTTGACAGCTTTATTTGTAAAGAGGAACATCATTGATTTCCCAATGGAAATTAATAGCCAAATGAGCCTACAAAAATATTTATATTTCGTAATGGAAAAGATATAAACACTGCTTCTTCTGAGGTCTTGAAGAAATCTCAAGGTTTATTGCATAATTGTTACTTCTCGCTGACTACGATTCCAACGAGTATAGACGGATTTTTATAGCTCCGCTAACGATTGAGATACCATCATGCCGAATTTTGAAACCTCGTAAATTCTACTCATACGTTGCGATAACTTGATAACCATCAAAGTTATTGACCCCGCAATGGTTTCATTCGATTCAGTGCCCAAGAATCAATAAAAATTGATACGAAACACACCTGCGTTTGGAAAGCGATGGAAAATATTAATTTTCACGCTTCAAAACCCCCTAAATGCCCTTAGAATTGATGTAGCGATTTGGATAAAGAATTGAAATTCGTCAGACCAAGATTGCTTAGAATGGAATAGATGCTAATATAAATGGATGGTCTTCTTAAATCATAGTCAAATCAAAGGAAAATACACATGTGTTCATCGATTTGCAGCGTTTTTATGTATCACCACCAACTCTCTACTATTTTGATACCATTCCTGACTGAGTATGGTGGAATAAGCAGGTGTTTGTAGACGATTTGTGTTTGGAGACGTTGTTGATACTAAATCTTTTATAAGGAATAGCAATTATATTAGAATATTGAGGCGGATGGCAGACTTCCAAAGGCATTATTGATTGATATGGCTCACAAAGAAATATTTAACACGACAGCTTTTCAATTGTACCCAACTTCACTTCTAAGCCTACCCTTATACCAAACTTACCTAAGCTACCGATTCGTCAATTTAAAGTAGAATCGTTTATTAAATAAGCTGACCGTCAATAAACGTCTAAAATACGCCCAGATCAATTTTTTTTCTGCTTCGCCAAATCTGCTCTTTCCACTTCCATTGAGACCAGCATTGCGCAGAAGCGCAGAAATCACAGCGAACCCGCTCGACGTAAGGACCGAAGGAGTTATATTCGCTCAAGTTTGTACTTGAGAACCTCGCGGTGAGTCTAGATTTGCAAATTCCATACTTGGAAGTGTAAGAGCGTAACAGAGGGCTTGGCAGAAGGACAATCGCCGGGAGACTGAGAATTCGCGAGTGTTGCATTTGCGTAACCAAACAGCTTGGCCCGGCTATTCACTCGATCAGTAGTTCTGAATGCGACCAGCCCAACCAATAGAACACCAAGTTCACGGCGGTTTTGCCTCAAAGCGCACAATAGACCGTTTCCAGGACGTTCCAATTCAACTGGGTTAGCTATTTTCCGGCACGTGAGCTATAGAAATTCCGAAACTTGAAATACCAAGCCCGAATTAACTGCGCCTGATGACTGAATGAGGATAACGATCGAAAAACCCTCATTTTGGTTTATTACAAAATAAACCATAGTAATCGCCCAAAAAATAAAAATGGCTAACCCCCTCAAAGTTTGATGTTTTACGTTTCAAGGCATGTAGAGTCTGAATATCCAATTTAAAAAATTCTGTCCGTAAGCCGTCGGCCGTCGAAGCTTTTCTGACGAAACTATAAAAGCTAAGTTCTTGAAATGTTAACCAAAATTCAATCTTTGTCTGACAATGGCTCAATTTTTCAGCCAAATCGCTACCTAAATTTGAAGGGTATTTTTGGGGGTTTTTGAGGGGGGGAAACGCCTATTTTCCAATATTTTTCAGAAAAAGGTGTATTTAGTGAACTTCAATAGATTTTTGTACGCTGAATCGAATGAGGCCGTTGCGGGGTCGATAGCTGTATGTGGTATCGCGTTATCGTGGCTTTTGTGTAAAATTTGGCAGATTCTCACAAATTTGGCATGAGGGTATTACTTGAGAGTCCTTGGAGCAATAAAAATCTTTCTATGCTCGATGGAATGCACATCGAATACTATCTTAAGCTGAACCATTGGGCGAAAAAATTAGCTTTTAATTCGGATATTAAGAAAAATAAAAATGATTGAAATTACAATAGTTGCTATACGGTGTTTTTCCCTATAGTCAGGAATCTGTTTTTCGGTGGGAACGTTCATGATGTTCGGAAGAATTACTGTCACAAGATTGTCCTCTTAAATCATTACTGAAGCGAAGGAATAATAACTGTGCACAAACACTTGCAGCGTTTTAAAATTCAAATCTATTCCTAGTGAGATCGTGTTTCATTTTTGAAACGGATTTAATATGTGTTTTGGGTCGAAATTCAATGGTCGATTTTTCCGCAAGAGCCAAATGGGGTAATTTTCTATGAAATTTCGCGTCAAAAAATTCTCAACGCGACAAAAATTGGCGCAAATAGTACTAGGTGTATTTTTCCCAGTTAACTTTGTTTCGATTGCCGAGTCGTTCGAGAATTCCTTCGCCAACTGTGAGTTCAATTTTTCGCTAGTCTAAGACACTCTTTTTATAGAGAACTCGGCGTTAAAAATGTTTGATTTTCAAATGGCAGGGAAGAGGAAGCCGAGGCGGTCGTGCACACGGGCGAGGCTTGGCTTCTGCCGAGTTACGCGTTCAAAAAACGGTCTGCGGTTTGTAAAAACTAGCGCTCCCCTGCCAGTTTTAGACTTCCACGTTTTTTTCTGTTTTAGGTAAGTGGAAGTTGTTGAGGAGCCGATTAAGATTTTGCGTCATGTAGGAAACAAGCCATTTAGGTAATGGCTCGAACGGATCGGTTTTTATCGGCATATTAGACCGCTGCTATTCCTGGTTAGTTCGTAATAATTTTATCGCAGTAATATTTCTGCAGTTTTCGCCCCCTGAAAAATGGATTTCGGATTTCACGCAGTATTTCCATCGTATTAATGGGCGAAGATTTTTTTTTTAACATTTTTTCTCCTCCTTTTTTTATATTTACTCCCTTTTGAAATTGAAATTTTCCTAATGAATATATCTCGAATCCATGAAATTATTCATTGAATCCGCCAAATTAATTTTAGATAAATATTAATAATTTCTGTCATTGGTTGTCGCCCTCGAACGTCTGTCGAAAAACAGACGGAGAAGCGAGAATTCGAAAAATATCATTAGCCAACTGGCCTCTCAGTTCGCTGGTATTCGTCTATCACAACACGATCCGTATTTGCGGGGATGATGTTTTTAAAACGAAGCCAAGGAACTCAGACTGACGGTCGAGATATTATTTGTTTTTGTGGTTTCCATTCGACAACACTATTGTGAAACGCGGGGCAGCGCTATAACACCGGGACAATGTCAGCAAGAAGATACGAGCTCTTTGAAACGCAGGAATTTTCGCCTGGGTTGGTTTTGAAAGAACGTAATTTTATTCATCCGCTTTTGCCGACACAGGGAAAAAATTACTTCGTTAATTTTAAACATGAGATTATCAATTCAAGTATTTTGTGTTGTTGATTTTTGGGCACGGGAAAAATTATAATTTTTAGTATCTACATTAAATTTACTCTAATACCTAACAATCAAATCCACCAATTCTTTGTTGTGATATTCAGCCCATTTAGGCATCATCAGGGCTTTGTAGGCTATCAACGAAGGATATGAAAAATATTGAGAATGTAAAAGACCTCAGTTCAAACATCGAGTCGGAAAACTAGCACATTTCAATATAAATATGATCTTGATGTACTCATGTGGTTTATAACAATTGAAGCAACAGCTAATATTCAAGTGAAAAACGCTGCAAATGATTGTACAGTGGTTTAGTATTATTTTGCTTCAACTATGATTATTTGTTCAATTATTATTATTTCAATTATTATTATTTATTAAGAAGACCGTCCATTCGTGATAGTAACTATCCCAAACGTTTGTGAACGTTTCCACCTGACAACAGATTGGTAACTATAAGGAAAACTATAAGGAAAAAATCCTTAGAAACAATGGCAACTTTTCTTAATTTTCAAATCAAAAGAGTATTTTACAACCATTCCAACGAGTATAGAACGATTTTTTTTAGCTCCATAAAATCTCGAGTTACGCCGTCATGGCAAATTTTTCAAAATCTCCACATAAAATCCACGATAATAAGTTGAGAACCATTAAATGTATTGACCCCGCAATTGTCTCATTCGATTGAGCGTCCGGAAATCTAAAAATATACCTTTGTCTGAAAAGAGTTGGAAAAAACTAATTCCAACACCTCAAACCAAGATTGATATTTTTTTGTGAACATTTCAAGAATTTAGCTATTATAGTTTAGTTTTGACGGCCTGGCAGAAATCGGGAAATTATACAGCCAAATTTTTCTACCATTGACACCAAGACGCAAATGAATAGTAATTATAGAGGGCGTTAATGTAATTTCTTAGAGTTGAGAAAATTAACTTTTTATAAAATAATAGTTTTCTTCGTGTTATGTGATGCCAATAAGGAAATACAAATTTAAAAAATCCCGTTCCAACATTTACTGAAGAATAAGCCTAATTCTTGTATAATCTAAAGATTTTAGGTAATTTAATTAGCCCATTTATTCATATAAGTACCATTTGCATATTCATATTCCCTTCATACACTTATAACTATATTCGACATGGGCAATACGTGATTATTTAGACACCTTCAGTTGACAGAGAGGCTCAGCCTCGAAATAATTCATGCGCCAAAATTTCCCTTGAAATTGTTTGTCGTTCATTTGACAAACAGGTCGACACTCGCTCGTCAAATAGGGCGACCTTAGTCGAGATGATTACTATTCCGTTTCTATCAATTTTTAAAATTGTTAGAGATACTTCCTTATTATGACAAAAAATTCTCCGCCGTCAAATCCTTTGTGTAAACCATCTCTCGCAATTTGATCATCTACGTTTCAAAGTAGAAACTGCTTACCAATAAAATTTTAAAAACTCCGTTCATCAAAACTTTTTTTTAGGAAACTCAAGACGTAAATAGATGAAATGTTGCGAAAAATCGTTTCTAAGACCGTTAACTCAGTTTTAAGGCTATTTTTGTGGAATTTAGGAGGATAGAAATTTTTGTAAATTTTTTTAACAAATGTGCGTTTGATATCAATTGGAAAAATTTTCGAATCGATTGAGAACATTGTGAAGTTGACAGCTTCAACTGTTCTTGAGATGTCGCAGCTTCTCACGTATGGCCAGGTCAATTGGTTGCAGAGTAATTAGTTCTAATAATACCATGACTTTGTACAAGTTCGCAAAGCCAAGGGGGATTTTTTTCATCTTGAAGAATTAGCTTGAAGTTATACCTATTTATTCTTTATTTAAATGAAATATTTTACTGTAACTTTCTGAAACAGCATTTTGAAATAAACTCAGGAAATTTTACGAGGTCCACAACCGAAAATAATGGCAGTTTGAATGAAAACGGCACTTGAAGTAAAGAGACGTCAACGTGAAACAACGCCAAAACGATCAGGAATCGTGAAAATAAACTTTCCCGAATGGTCACATCTTGCAGTTGAAATACGTGCTCGAATGAAAACGGGATGTTCGTAATTTTCGCTATTAAATCTCCTTTTCCCGGATATTTTTTCTCAACTCGTATCACATTTTTGAAAATCAATAGGCAACTGTGAAAAAATTGTTTTCGAAGCAGTGTAATAATTTTGCGGCTGTTTAATTAATTTAATCTCTATAGCTCCAATATTGAAGCAGTTTTCTCAATTATGTTTACTATGTTTTTGTTTTTTTTTTTTGGTTTTTTTTTAACTGTACAATAAACTGAGCGAACACAGCTGAACAACTTGAAATAAAAGTCGTCAGCTATTGAATACGCACCAACGTTCAGCCCTAACCAGCCCTTAAAATCACCGCAATTGTAGGGCTTACGCCCAGCCAACGATCGCTCTTCCATTAAAAAGCGCCAATTTGTTCCTGATGTACCGGCATTTTGAAAATATTGGTTTAAGCTGATGATTTCTAAATAACGGAAACTATGTTTACTTCGTATCTATTTGTCTATTAAAAATTCGCACGGCATCCGGAAGCATCAGTAAAACGACCTGAAGCTGGGAAATCTATCCGTAAAATCTCAACACTTTTTGAGGAAACCTTGAGAATAGTATAAATTAAAATAAACTTTTCGCCAAAAATTATCTTCTTGTTTGAGTCGTCGCATCTCTCATTGTACTGGGTTGGTGAGGGGGAGAAGAACTAGGCGACATATTAATTCTCCGATTTTTTATTTTCTGGCCGAGTACTTTCGCCCCTTCGGGCATCCTCAGGGCGATGTGGAACCATAGGTTACCACAACCAGAAAATAAAAAATCGGAGAATATGTCGCCTGGTTCTTCTCCCCCTCACCAACCCAGTACAAAAATTATCTTTACCACGACTTTAGGATGTTACTGAGAGGATTTAAAAGGGAAAAATCGTAAAATGGAACATAGCATATAATTATTATTCTTATTAGAAATTTGGTATTTTCTTTAATAATAATAAATTGTGGAAACGTTAACAAACTTTTGGGATAGTTACTATTACGCATGGATGGTCTTCTTAAATCATTATTGCAGCAAAGGAAAAATAAACCTCTGTATAACCATTTGCAGCACTTTTTTTAAATCTTTTTCTTTTTTAGCAAACTCGTTCTATAATTTTTGTCCCCTTCGCAATTCTCGCGCCTCCGGTGCTTCGTACTTACGAAATGAAATGTCACATCCGTGGAAGGTTGGGGGTTGGCAAAGAGTAATCCAACGGGTTTTGCTGAAGGAGTCAATCGCGCGCAATGTGAAAGTCGGCTAACTCGCGGAACATGCACGACGGCACAGACACAGAATGTCGGCGGCACTACTTGTAAAACGCGCTGAGCGGCGGACGGCTAGCGACTGAAGGAAATCGCCGTTGAGCGGAGGCTGCTGCCGAACGACAGGTCCCCCGGAGAGGCCGGCACTGACCGAACGGGAAGGGCGGCCCTTAAGTTATCAATGAAAGCTAATTCGCATTGAGAAAATGAATTTTCCTAGTTCGGATTATAGGAGGCCTATTCCGTATCCTAAGAGATCACGTACAGAATATGTCTTTCTTCCGAAATCAACAGATTTCAAATTGAAGTTGACCCTGAAAATGATTTCAACCGGCTAATTTCCCGAATTTTCAGTCAAAAAATATTTCCGAGGCACTTATCGAATCTGAGGACATTATTGGGAATTACCTCCAGTAGAAATGGCTGCCCAAGCTGCGAGAAAGCTCCCGCAAAATGAAATTTTACCAAAATTAGCAAAACTCTGCGTCGTTTTATAAAAAAAATTGTCGTTCGTGCGGAAATTTGTGTTTCTAAAATGCAAACGAGAGAGAGGGGTCGGGAGTGGGAAGGGGAGGGAGAGAGATTGATTGATTGTTTATTCTATTTATCGACCAGGTTAGGGCCAAGTAGCCCGCTCTTCTGCCTTCCCTGGATACATATTTACAAAAAATTAATAAATCCTCAACAATCATTTCAAATAATAAGGCTTACACATCTATAAAAAAAGGAGATAACAGATAAAAAATTACTTCCACTACATGTCAATAGGTACAATTAAAGTTAATACAGCCCTTGGGCGATTATAATGGTTTATTATTGATTGATTGACATTTTTATCAAACAAACAAAATTAGGACCATTAGGTCCTCTCTTACATTTTGTTTGTAGAGACAATTACTGCACTGCTTCGCAAAAATAAACAATCACCTCTCTTACAACAGAATCAGGTTAATAATAATAAAATACAACAAAACTTCTTCGAATAAATCACAATATCAAATAGAAAATAATGAGAATGCAGATAGGCAAAAATTAAAAAAAAATTAAAATAAAAAAAATAAAAAAATATTTAATTAACTAACTAACTCACAATCTAACTAACTTATTATAGTTTTAATTAATTTTAAATTAATTAATTATTATTGAATATTAAACCAAAATGAAGAAGGCGCAAGAAGGAATTTTTACTACGAGGAAGCAAACCGAACGGCATTTCCGTTTTCACCGTGCTAAAATAATTCACCGCGTCTCCAATATTGTACCGATCAAGCGCAGAAACTCAGGCGGCAGTCGTCAACTGGTCTCTAGGGTCGCCCTGATCCAGTGAGCGGTCTGATTCAAGTTATCGAAGCTCTCGAGGCGACCGTCAGTCACCTGTGTCGTCCTTAGCCCGATTAACTGAACTGAAGAGGAGTCTAATCTCCTTTCCCTGAAGACCAAGGATGGTCCGAATCTGAATGAGTGCGAGGAAGAATTATTCACCGACGACCTCTGGAATCCCACACAACATCGTATTGTTTTTCTTCGCATTGAAAATTAAATTCAAAACAATACGGAAGTCGGATTAAATTTTCATATTTCCATTCCCGGAAAACGTAGCGGTAAGTCAAAAAACATTGATTCAAATTTTGCAAAAGAAATCGAAAAGAAACATTTTGCACAATTATTGAAGACTTGAGAGTTTTTGAGTTGAAGTCTGCAAGAAAACATCATTATTATCGTATACACTAAAAAAATAATATTTAAAAGACAAAATTCGATAAGTTGTGTGAGTCGAAAACTAGAAGTGTTAAAAAATTTTTGAATCAGTAGTACTGCGGCGAAGTAATCAGGAGTACCTAATCCTTTGTAACAATTTACCCAGCACAAACTTCGATGAAGACAAAAATTGTATTGTAAGATCGTGCTAGGTATTTATTGTTTTAATTGGATATTTTTGAGTTATGGCCTCAAGGATATGTTAGAATGATTGAACGCTCAGAATGTCGAAGGTATAGTTTTTCTTACCCAGTATTTCCTTAAAGGGTGCTCGAAAATTTTGCAATTTTTGTTAGGCCAATATTTTTTATCAGTGGTCAAATAGGGCAAAGCCCGTTCACCGGATTTCTCGTGTCTTCGCCGAAAACCAATCACAAAAACAATGATCTATTCTATTCTATTCTTGAATTCTAAACAATGTCGTTATGGCATGCCAACTCTCGGTAAGTTTTCGAATTTTGTTTGAGATTGTTTCATTCAGTTTAATTGCGGATAAACTCAAAAAAAGTGATGAGATAATTTTATCATCGTACTTGAAATAATAAAGAATGACTTGATTTTGTGCTCTTTAATTACGAAAAAGTTTTTTTTTTAGATATTTTTTTAGTTTCGTTAGATATTTCACCTCAAGGTTGTATTTATTTGCAAACCTGCTTAGATTTTTTGGGGGGAAAACGGAAGTTAATGAAACTGAGTTATGAGCACCAAAGGAAAATCACAAAATGTGGACATTAATTAAAATTTACTCTTTAAAAGAAGGTGTTAATACATAACCATGAACGAAATTCAGGCAAAAAATCCATAAATTATTGGAAAACGATTTTATTTTAACATGTACCACACTGCGGTTAATAGAGTCGGTTAGGGCTGTTTTTAAAGCTGGAACCTCCTTGTCTTTCATTGCCTATCGTTCTATATGGTGGCTCACTAGCGCTCTCTCATCTCTGCGGTCACCGTACGAAGCTTTTCAAGGCGATGCGTATCCTCCCAGCTTTAGGGTAAGGATATGAGCTGTGTAACCTCAGTCATTGTTGTCATCGCTCCTATAATAGCAGACGAACCTCAATAAGAAGAAGAATATGCTCGGATCAAGCAATGTATCCTTCCATCCATCCATCGACGACGACGTTCTGTTTTCGTTTAAATTTGCTATGGCCGGTTTCGTGATTCCGCTTATTAGTGAGTAATTGAACGAAATTCGAGCGACAACTCGGCCAACCGCTATTTAATTCCGATTTTCACCAGGCGCGTTTCGTTGGAAATACGTTGCGATGAACTCGATGCCGACGTTGGAGACCGTCTATCAAGCTGTTTACACTTTGCACAACAACCCGGACCCGTCGTCGAAAGAAAAGGCGTCCCAATGGTTGGGCGAGCTGCAAAAATCGGTAAGAGCTTTATTTAAAATACGTTCGCGCGGTTTCGAATTCGCCGTTTCAATTTCAAACGGGTAAACTTTCTCGACGTGTGAAGCAGCGCTTCTTGGGGAATTCGAGCAATTCATGTGGCAAAAATATTGCTTTTGTCTTTTGCCTATAAGTAATTTCCAGAGACTGAGTGTTAAATTTATTCTACAAAATATAGTTCGGCTGGGATGAAGCTCTTAACCGTTTAGAACCTCCAGTGTATAAGATTCTTCACTTGGAGTACTTTGGTACAATCATTTTTTACACAATATAAATCAACATTTCTCGTAGAATCCGGATCTGCAATGAAAAATGGGAACTCACTTTTGATTAACAAGTATGATTCATTTGAGCTTATGCGCTAGATGCAATTTTGTGAAATAAAGAATAAAATTGTGTAGCGTTTTGAACGGAATGTTATCCCGTCAAGTGACCGAAATCCATCCTATAAGTTGTATTGTAAGTTAGTCCTATAAGGTTGTAATGTATTGATATGGGCCTCCGAAATCAACATAACAATATTACTTATTTTAATTCAGTAATGCGCCTTGATCACAAATTACTTCCACGTTTGAGTCGTTCTAAGGTATAACCATTGATAAAATCAAGAAACTCGACAGAAAGGCCACAATTTAGTAACATACAACTGCTATAGAAAAACTAGCTAGAAGACACAAAAATAAGAAAAAAACAACAAAAAAACACGAACTTGATTAATAATTCGGAGGTGGAGAATGTGAGCGTGGCAATATAAGCCAATTTTTGTCAAGATGAATCATTTTTATAGCAGGGACACCCAAACATGTATAACCAGCCTCAAAGGGAAAATCAGACGTCACTCACTCGTAGTTATAAACTTTGAAAAACCTCAAAGATTCGATTTTTTTTTTTTTTTTGCAGTCTGTAAGCATACCCGCTAAAAAAAGCTAATCACATTGGAGTAATAACAATAGAAATCGAACTCCATCTGCTAGACCTTTAGCGTTCAAATAATTGTACTGATTTTTGCGGCCCCTAAACATTCTAAATACAAGCAATATTTGGACAATGTGCAAGTACGTTATGTGACCCTGACGTTAACCTGTGGTGTGCATATATCTCACATTACTTCCATATTTGAGTCGGTAACAGGTCTAACTAATTAATTATATGTACTTAAGAAACGCGTACAAAGGCCGTACCTTAGTTACAACTGTTATTGAAAAACCAGCCCTCTTGGACATTTCAAGACCTTGTACGTTCAAATATAGTGAGTTTTGGGGCCTGTAAAAATCAAAATACAAAATACGCACTAATGAAACAGGAAAAAATGCTCATAACGTGGAAGTACTGCGTGTGAGCGAGTGGATACGAAATCAAGGCTTGCCATAACGTACATTTTGAGACCTCGAACGTTAAAAAATAATGACGCTTATAAAAAAAGCAAACAATTCTAACTGTTATACCTTGGAAGTACTTTGTGGTATCCTAAATCTGTAATGGCTAATTTTGCACATTCACTGGAAGACTATTCCCTAAAATTTCACCGAATTACATTCATTTTCCAGGGAGATATGGCGACTTTTAACCACAGACAGACACACAGACACTTGTTCAGAAAGTGTTTCTGAGTACAGTACTATAAAATTTCCATTCCAAAATTTCTTTTCGGACAATCACACTACTTCCATTCACTACGTAAACATGGAAGTAATTAGTGGGATTCGTGACTATTCTCTTCATCTCCTATCCTTGAGCCAACTCTTTGGATAGGGAAGGTGAGTACCAATAACTTCTATTCTTGACCAAACCTCTCACTTCTCTCATTGATTCTCAAATCGGTTCCAGGTATGGGCGTGGAAGGTGACGGACGAAATCCTCCACCAGAACAAAGAATTGGAATCGTGCTATTTCGCTGCGCAGACTATGAGGAGCAAAGTTGAACTGTCGTTCCACGAATTGCCCCCTGACTCACATGCATCGTTGCGCGATTCGCTTATTGAACACATCAGCCGTGTCAATGATGACACCAATTCAGCCATTGTGACACAGGTAATCTCTAGGATAAACATTATGGGAGAAGAGAGTGTGCGCAAAAAACGCAGCGGCTGCGCATGGCAGATACTCAGTTACTTAAATGGAGCCTTCCCAGGTGATTGTTTTTGATCTACAACAGCCTGTGATGCTGTCCTTGATTGTAGACTTGTAAAAAATACACAAGATGATACTACTTTTTCCCGGCCACCTTTCCCCTTTAAAAATGATATTATGGTTACTTAATGCTGTAGTTTATTTTGAATATTAATTTATTTTTATTCTGTTTTTGCAGCTATGCTTGGCTTTGGTCGATCTGGCATTGCAAATGTGCAGCTGGGAAAAGCCGGTGCCTGACCTGATAGAACGATTCGGTCCCACGGCTCCAGGACCTCTCCTAGAAATTCTGACTGTCTTCCCCGAAGAAGTCGGCTCACGTTCTCTTCGGCTAGGCGCCAATCGACGACAAACGATTCTCGCCGAATTCACGCGAGCTGTCCCACAAGTCACTGAATTTCTGGTTAGTTTCCCTACTGGCGATGGTTATATCAAGTTTGTAAAAACAGTGCATTTTCATCAGTTTGGTGAATATCGTGTGGAACTTATTGGGAATTTAATTTCAGAACTCCTGCCTTCAAACGGCCGGCCACAGTGAAATTATTTTAGCCAAAGTTTTAAAATGTTTTACATCGTGGATATCAATGCAAGTGATCACACTGCCACAAATGGCCGATAACATAGTTGTCGGCACGGCCTTCCACGTGCTAACCAATGGTTTGGTAAGTTTTATATGACTGATAGTTATCAGTAGTTTGATAATAGTATTTTATTATGGTGTTGTTGAGGGGAAAAATTGGGCTTATTCTCCATGAGAATGTCCGAAGGGGCGTCAGTGCTTGTCTAGGCCAAGATCCGAAAGATCATTTTTAATTTATCCCCCTCAACACCACTGCACGAATAATGTGAAGACCATGAGAAGATAGAATTTTATAATTTACAACCATGAATTAGAAGTTGGGTCATACGCTTCAGTCTGTAAACCTTCGTGACTGTATAACTTGCAGTCTGATCTCTAATCTAGAGATGTATAAACTATAATTTATAAATTTATGAATAATAAACTTGAGGTATATAAATAACTTGCAGTTTAATGTTGAATTTATACTAGATGTTACAAACCTAATTATCTCATCAAGATGGATGGATCAGTTTGATGAAATAAATTGATTCGTGAATCATTCATGAAAACGTGCTTGCTAGAATTGTGCTATAATTTTTATCAGCTATTTTTACTAGTGTACTCTTGTATCTGTTTTAGTCGTCCTCGACTGTCCACGAAGCGGCCTCAGACTGTGTTTGCGCTCTTCTCCAAAGTCTCGAAGACAACAACAACAATCAAGCCCTTGAAATCGAACTTTTTAACGGTGTAATGTCGCTAGAACAACCCTTCCACCTGGCAGTGGCTCGTGAATCTCTTGAAAAGTGAGCTAATACTGATATTCCTGTTCTTTTTTTCTTATCATATTATTCGCTTTTTTCATCGTTTTTGAAAAAGTTGCTAACCGCTTTTTACAGAATCTGGTTCTCTATTGTACTTGTATGTAAAACCTAAGTCCTATTCTAGCGGGTTCTCAACTAATTTTACACTCTCAATTTGTTTCAGTTGTGTAAATTATTGCAGAGTCTTTACAGAATTAGCGGAATCGTATTTAGAGAAAATATTCGCAGGTAGCGCCAGCGGTAAACCCTATTATGCTATTAAAATCTTCGACCTCGTTTTAGTTTGCGTCGGCCATCATGACTATGAGGTCAGTGAAATCGTCTTAAATTTATTTTAACCAACCAACATACCAAGTTCATCATTTTTTCAGTAATGTCAAAATTAGTAAGCTGTTGGATTGCATTGAAATTTTCGGTGAAAACATATTATTGCTTGGATTTAAAATAAATTAAATTGAATTTTTCTTATGCAGCTGTCAACAATTACGTTCAATCTGTGGTATCGACTATCGGAAGAGCTTTATCAAAAGAATAATGACAGGCTGACTGCACTTTTTAAACCGTACATTGAAAGGCTCATTGAAGCATTGTGTCGACATTGTCAAGTGGAGCCAGATCATGTGAGTATTCGATTTCCAATTTTTCCTCTACCAAATTCTATGCAAGTCCAAGTACATTTGTTTCTAAGGCGAATTATGTCCCGATTTCCTATTCTCTTCGGCTTTCTTGCTTTTGTTCTCTACATTTGCTAATTTCTGATTCATTTTGCCATTTCAATTTCCAGGAAGGCCTTTTAGACGAAATGGACGATTTCACGGATTTCCGAAACAAAGTGTCTGAATTGATCAGAGATTTCGTATTTATTGTTGGCTCGTCAAATTGCTTCAGACAAATGTTCCTCAGCCTCCAGGCACCCAATACGACGTGGGATTCATCAGAAGCGGCCCTTTTTATAATGCAGTCTGTCGCTAAAAATCTGAGACCGTGAGTTTAACCCTCTTTAACCCAAGCATCGAAATTTTCGGTCAATACCATAACTTTTTAGTTTTTCTTGTTTTTTATGCCTCCCACATGCTCAAAAAAATTTGTTTTTAAATTTAACCTTCTTGTTATTTTTAAAATTGAATTTAAAATTATTGTGTACTGGAAGATACATTGGGCAGCCATTTCCTCTGCGACGTATCCCGAAAGATACAGTGGGCAGCCATTTCCCCAAAGACGTACCTCGAGAGATACATTGGGCAAGCATAATCTAGGGAGGAGTAAGGTTGAAAATAAGCATGCGCTCCAAATTTTTGGTAACAAAGCTTAAAATATTGAACAGGTGCTTATAATAAGCGAACAAGGTCTCCATGGCCTAACAATGTTGCAGGTAGGCACAATGTTTTGAGGTAACTACAGTAGGTGTATGCATCACAGTTTTCAGAACTATAAATAATTTTTGCAAGAATAACTTTGTACTGGGTTGGTGAGGGGGAGAAGAACCAGGCGACTTGTTCTCCGATTTTTTATTTACTGGCCGAGTACTTTCGCCCCAAGGGGCTCGGCCAGTAAATAAAAAATTGGTGAACATGTCGCCTGGTTCTTCTCCCCCTCACCAACCCAGTACAATGAGAGATGCGACGACTCAACCAAGAAGAATAACTTTCTGACTTAGATTCTTGACTTAGAACTTTATCACAGCTGTCTTGAAATATTGCTTCCATAAAAGATCAGTCTCAACTGGATCACATCGCATCAGTCTCATATATATTTTATCAGTGTGGGTCTATCCTTTATGAACGGGTAAATAAATCTACCAGAGCAACTTGGAAAATGTGAGACGAGATCAGTATGTACCTAACTGAGTAGACTTTTGACAAAATTTTGATTATACAGGTACTAGACATAATGATGTCTTGGCGGTACCTTGGATTATCCCAAAAGATGGAATTACTAAGGGAGGAACTGCAGAAATTCTTATCAAAACCAAAAATAAAACATGCCGCGAGGCTTATATGGTTTTCTTCATTTCTTCCATGTCGTCATCTGACTCAGGATCAGATGGAATGCCGGCTTTTGGAACGAGAGCCAGCATCATTGCTCCCCGCGATTGAAACATGGTTTTCTAGAACGATATGATATAGAATGTATAAAATGTGTAAATTTGTGTACATATTATATTATTGTGGTAATTATTTCAGCTAAAATCAGAAGCTTATACCATTGCTTTCTTTCCCTCTTAGGTAGGTACTCATATACGATTCGGGAAAACCCTGCCCAGTGTATCTTGGAATCTACAACCTGAACTGAGTTGTTGGTCATTGCTTGCCCAATGTGGATCTCAAGATACATTCAAAAAATTGGTTGATTTCCTATTTATTTCATAGATTCTCAGGGAATCTTACTGCTACAAGCAAGCTAGAGATGTTTTTCAACGAGATTATGAAAAAGGTTCTAGAATAAACTATAATTCTGACTGAACTGGCTCGGTGAACTTAGTGCAAGTCTGGGCGCGTCCATGTTGGCTGGTCTGCTGGAGGGCATTGAAAAATAATCGCTTTTTCGGGTGATAAGACCGGCTTATAAGATGCAAGGCTAGCCCACCGCTCAGTAGAGATATTCCCTGAATTGAGCAGTGAGTTACCACAACCAGGAACATTCCCCGCATTTTTTAAAAAATTCCCAAAGTAGGTGTATCTCTCAGTACACATTGGGTTAAAGAGGGTTAATTCATGCGTCGCCTTTGGCATTTTTTTCTATTCAGCGATAAATGACGTATTTTAGTTTCTTATTCTTTCCATTGACAGATAATTTCTGGCTCATGCACAGTTATCTCAAGCTCTGTATGCGACAGCTTTTTGGCACTAATAATTGACTTTTGATTTTAATATGTTCGAAATAAATTTTATTCTTCTGTTTTCCAGTGAGGAAAACGAGATAGTGCCTAAAGTTGTGGAGGCGATTCTGAATCTGCCCGAGAACACTCACATTGCTGTCCGTTACACATCTCTCCTTCTTCTCGGCGAACTCTGTGAATGGATTGAAAAACACCCTCAGGTCTTAGGTACATACTGATGATCAAATTAATACTGGATCTTATGACTACATAATTATAGCAATTTTAACCAAATGGTGTTCTAATACCTATGGTATTCCAGTTATTTGAGTGTACTAAAAGTTTAAATTGGAGCTTAGTGGAAGCTTTAGATTAATGTGCTGAAATCCTTTTAATACTGATCTAGAGCCGGTGCTTAATATGGTGCTCTACTGCCTGCAACAGCCACAACTGGCCACCGCCGCAGCCAACTGTCTACAGAGTATTTGTTCAGCATGTCGAGTTCACATGGCCAATCGATTTTCTGGCCTTCTTCACATCCTTCAATCGCTGGACAAATTCGCGATTACAAATGCAGCGGCCGTCGGTCTCTTAAAAGGTATTTTGTTCTTTTTTTGTCTCTGTGAATCATCATAGGGTGACCTAATAATTCTAATGAGTGCTGATGAAGAAGGCTTACAAATACTGAGGCTTTTTTTTTTGTATTACACTGTGATAGATTAATGGCGGTTTTTGCCAAGTGAGGGTTTAAGTGCGTGTTAGCTAATCTCTGAGTTATCATTAACTCCAACTTACTCGAGGTTATTTCACCATCAGATTGAAGGTGGTGGTTAAATAATCTTGTGTAAGCTTCGGAATCCGTTGCCCCAGGTGCTTGATCATGCGGGAAAACTTTGTTATCAGTAATGAGGTCTCATCCATCAATGGACTCATTCGATCCATGAAAAAATTATATCTAAGATACTATATCCTAAAAACATTGAAATATAGCAATTTGATTGATGAATGGAGTCGTTATCAGGCCAATAATTATTTTTAGTGATAATTTCGAGTTTGTGGGTATAGTTGAAACCCCAACCATAATCCAAGGTGGTGAACAGTGGGAGCAGAATCACCAAGCCGCACAAATTGCTTAACATACTACACTTCTGTTATATTTCTTTCTTTCTTAATTACTTTTTCCAGGTGTTGCGGCTATAATTGAAAAAATACCTCCCGACCAGATGCAACAAGCGATGAAAGAAGTTTGCTTGATCCAAATCAAGCCACTTTATGAAATTGTTGAGGTTCGTTTCCTCTTAATTGTTTCTCTTTGATTGCCCTTTATCATTTCTCTATAACTTGACCTGTACTTAGCACAATCCCTCTCAGCATGCGGCCAAATTGTCTTTTGTCTCATGATGATGAATAATTATTTTGCAGAGCGATGTCAAACCGGAGCGAGGCACAAAAGCTGACCCGGCTGTATGGATGGATCGACTGGCGGCAATCTTTCGCCATGTCAACCCCGAAGTGAAGAACGGTGATATCCATCCATGCCAACCTGTCATCACCGAGGTGAGTTATTCAATCAGAGTTTGCAAGACACTGACGCCAGTTTTTAGCATAAAGATGTTTCTAGGGCGAGTAGTCGAGATGCGAAGCTCGACGAGATGCGATGTTTGACTCAGCAATTTAGCTGATTCAAACACATACATTCTTTCAATGCCCTATAATGCTGCAATCCTACGTATGAGCAACTTTGAATTGATTTATTCCGAAATAGTACCCATAGTTAGCAATGAACCGCAATTAACCAGCCAAGTGACATAAATTTATGTAATTGTTTTTCTAGAATTCGATTCTCGGAGGCATGAAATGGATTTTATGAGTTGTCGGGGCGAAATTTGATTCTCGATTTTAGGCTTCATTGATTTGTGAAATGATGGTGAAAACAAAGTTACGAATGTACTTTGAGGATCGATTCACGTCTGACGTTAGTGTCTTGCAAAAACTATTGAATGCATTCAGTTGGTTTGGAATGTTTGAGATACGAACTTGCTTGACTTGATATTCTATGTTCGTTTGACCGTAATTCTATTGATAGCTTGGAAATTTATAAAGCATCAAGCCATTGTCATTTCTGATGAATGTGTGATACTAAACGGAATGGTGTATAGATCATGGATCAAAGATATCAGGGAAATAGGGGTTATAAAGTTCTGAAAATGTTAACAAACCTGTTCTTTTATTTTAGATATGGCCTGTACTGTCATCAGCGTGCAACAAGTACAGAGCGGATTCACACATTACCGAACGGTGTTGCCGCTGTCTGCGCTATGCTATCCGTTGCGTTGGCAAACAGTCAGCTCCGCTGCTCGAACCTCTTGTGAAACAAGTGAGTTAACGATCTTCTTCAGACTATCGCTAAAATCTCTTCTTCTTGGAGAGATTTTAAATAAGTGATATTATTCTTCTCTTCAGTACGTTTTGTGCATGAAATTGTCACCTTTGGTGCAACTCAATAGTTTTCCATCAAATTAAAATATTCATAAATTTTATTTAGATACCACTGCTATTGTTGTATTTCTCTTTCACTTGTTGGACATAAACCTCCAAGCAATTAGAAGAAGAAAAATTATTGGCATATCTCCGAACGGCTTTCTAAACCATAATTTTGCTAAGTACCTAACAGTGAAAAACTCAGTGCTGAAATGTCTCTCTTTTGCAGATGGTCACGTTATATGCGCAACATCAGCATAGCTGTTTCCTCTATTTGGGCTCTATACTTGTCGATGAGTATGCCAACGAGCCGGGTTGTACTCAAGGTCTTCTCGAGATGCTTCAGGCTTTCATGCCGCCCACGTTTGCCCTTCTGCAGGCGCCCAATGGACTCAAAAACCACCCTGACACAGTCGACGATTTGTTTCGTCTCTGCGGCAGGTAATTATCCGCTAATTACTTGGAAATAATTATTCTACAAAATTTCTCAAGATTTGCTGTTTCTTTATTCCTTTATTAATCTATCGAATGTTGGCAAAATGCTCAAACAGCTGTGAACCTTGGCCATCAGTTTTTCCTAAAATTACAATATTTTTTTTTTTTTTTTTTAAATTTATTGTGTGTTGTGTGTTTTTGTCTTTCAGGTTCATCCAGAAGGCACCTGTTCCGTTTCTGACGTCACCTGCACTCACACCAATCCTGCAATGTGCTCTCATGGCTATCACACTTGATCATCGTGACGCCAACGCTTCTGTCATGAAATTCATTTCAGATCTACTGCATGCGGGACGAAGCAACGAGGTATTTAGCCAGTCCAAAACATTCACTTATCGCTGTGTAAGCTTTAGCTTATGCTCTAACCTTTTTTATATTACTTTCTGCAGAATTCTGAAACGTACCCCGTCCGGAAACAGCTGGTACATTGCATAGTGCAAGAAAAAGGTCAAGAACTGGTTACAAGCCTACTTCACGCTATAGTTTTTTGCCTACACACATACGTCTTACCCGACGTGGCTGAAGTCCTCCTTGAAGTACTACTCATAGATCATGAAGTGAGCAAATCACCATTGTTTGGTATTTTGTAGATTATAATATCTTAGTACTCTTTTCCATGTCTTACTTTAAAACCTCTGCTAAAAATGCCCTTTTTTTTAGTCGGTGCGAACATGGCTTGAAGAAGCTTTGAAACTAATGCCAATGCAAAATAGCGGAGGAATGATTACTGCAACTCCTGAACAGCTGCAGGAATTCCATAAGACTGTGCTAAGGTATGTGTTTTACCATTTTGATTTCAGTTGAAAAAAAACTTCAATTTTCATTTAAAATTGAGCTGAAAATTTTCCCTTTTTATATTATATTTATATTGCATAATATACATTTATTGCAATAGTGAAATATAAATATTACTTTATTTTAATATAATTTTGTATTTAAGCGAAAACGTTTTTAGTGTGTATGGTCTGATTTTTTGTTGTTTCAGTGTGGAATCTAGTAAAATGATGACTAACGTTCTTCGCGACTTTACAAAACTGTACCGCTAGCGACATTATAGCTCCGGCGCATGCCTCGACAAGGCTGAACTACGTTACAGTGCTGATGACGTTTGAGTTTGAAATATCCCAGCCACAAGTACCTACTGCACTATTACACAAACTTTTCCAGCAAATGGCGAGGCATTTAGAAACGAAGAACTATTATTATGATATTCCATTGTGATAAAATTCGCCTTTTTTTTGTTTTGTAAAAAATTTTAGACGTTAGCGTGATTGTAAAATATTTCTTGTGGATTATTTTTGTGGTTTTGACAAACTCGAGGAGTGATCAAATTAGTTTTTTTTCTTTCTTCTTTTAACCAAAGGATAAAGAAGACGAATTGAATTGAATTGAAACTGCATCATTTTCTTTCCTGGAAAATCAAGCTGCATTTCAACTGTCCAATCTGTCTTTTAAAGCATAAACTTGTGGTCGTAATGACTGGATCACACTGATGTTTCTTTTAGCAGCAGTATTACTTAACAATACTTTGTAACTCTGCTCCTTGCCTATCATGAGCAATGTTCCAAAAGGCAGTTAAGGGACCAATATCTGTACTAGGTCTGCCCAATGCCTACGTGATCGGTGAATTTGCTAAGCAGGGACCTCATTGTGAGAACTGCTTAAAGGTAAGCCATCTGAGGCGTTTCTATTGAGCTAACTGAAATTCTATGTAACATTGCTGAACCCCTCAATTCACAGTGCTAACGATGAAGAATTGATCACTGACCCAAGTGTTGCACAAGGAGTAACCCACTGTAAACTCAGTGAATTGTATCTGTGATCAGATTCTTTTCAGCAGTTCCATGCGTAAACAAGCCAATGATAAAATCCAGTTGGAACGAATCAAATTTTAATACCTATCATTGACCTCTCAACTCTTGACTACTATCTCATGACTTACAATCCAATAAATTGCTATACAATTTTACTACGGGCTGCAGTTGCACTTCGATGGCGTCGAATGATTGACGAGACAAATATATTTATTGTAAATATGGATCGCTCTTGTTATTTACCTAGGTACCTTCTTAATTGACATTTAAAAGTGAAAAGCAGTTGAATTAAAAAATAATCTTGCCATTACACCACTTATAACGAAACGAGATTACAGTTCATTGGAACTACGATGAAATCATTGCATCGCTGTTATTTTTGCCTTTTTTTCTTGCTGAAAATTTTATTTTGCGATATGTCTTTCTTCGTTACTAAAGATATTGTAGCGTGTAAAGTAAAAAATATGGAAATAATTGAAACTATTTTTTTCTAAAGCGGAATATTGCATCAAAAAATGTATGGTCAATAATAATAATAATTTACAGATGAAAATATAAAAACTAATTTATGAGTAATTTTTTCACAATCGGACAAATCGAAAAGTTGTTGTCGATCTCAGCGCTATCGTGGACGAATAATGCAACTGCTCTGTTCATTTTGCGATGTTGGTAACATTGTCAACACGTTCGCGTTCTGTCCACTCCCGCGACGCCATTTTCTAGTCCTTTCATGGCTTGGGTTTAGGTTGTGTACAGTAAAATTGTTCCGTCCTTCGAATTTGTTTCTGTGTTACCTGCGCTCCGCTCTTCTCGACGTATTTTACCTTCAAGCCGACCAGTAAGTTATTCGAGCGATCGTTAATCGCATTGGCGATTGTTTTTATTTGTTATTAACCGTTTTATTCGAACGTTAAATTTGCCGGGTTGAGCCGCATCTGCTGGTGCGGTACTCTTCTGGACGAAGGGGGGAGGAGAGCATTATCGGGAAATAATCGCATTATTTGTGCTGTAGCTTTTCAATTTCATTTGCAGAATTATGTCGCGCTACAGAGACTCCAACCCGGATTGCAAGATTTACATCGGCGATCTCGGTAAGTAAACTTTTGGAATTTTCGTCCGAATGCCATCTATTACGTTTCAATGTATTCCGACCTCCGGCGGCCGGCCATCGATTTTACCTTATCTACTGGACAACTTGTTTCCTTGCGTTGCGGTTTATTCGAGTTTTCTAAAGTGTTTCGTGGTGTTCGAATGCCGATAATTGGATATTTTCTCTTGCGTGGATTGTTAGTACTAGTTTCGTATCGATTTAATTCGTCGCAAGTTTCGATTCCATTTGTAGTCCAAGGCAGTAAAATTGTTCGTCTCACGATTCCTGTTTTTTTTTACTATTTTTCTGCGATTGACTTCTGACCTGCTAAATTTTTTTCGTTCGTTAAATCCCCATTTCACTTGTTTGCTACCTAAAAGAGTTACCAGATGATTAACTCTTTTTTTTCTTCATTTGCAGGGAGCCAAGCTAACAAACAAGATCTTGAAGATGCTTTTGCGCATTATGGCCCAATTAGGAGTGTCTGGATTGCAAGGAACCCGCCAGGTTTTGCTTTCGTCGAGTATGAGGATGCGCGTGATGCTGAAGACGCGGTCCGAGCGCTTGACGGGAGGTATGGTCGAATTACTCTTAACCTTGTTGGGTTAGAAAATAATTTAAAAAAATTTTTCAAGTGTTTTAGTACTTGTTTGATCTTCTTTAGATCAAGATGTTGTTAATTCGCAGAGAAAAACTCATATCCACTCAATGGATATACTCATCCAGGAATTTACTAAAATTAGAATATTTCCATTTTTCAGTATGTAAACGTGGAAGTAAAAAACTATTTTTGGTGGATTTCACCAACAAATTTAGTTGGTGTTGGCCTTGGAGTTAGCTGTACAGGCGACGCCATTGAGCAATGTTACTAGTGAAAACAAAGGTTGTTGCTAGTTACATTTCTCAATTACTCAACACCAACTCAATTTTTTTTTTTTTTTTTTTTGCAATCCACCATTAGGAAATGGAAGTAACAACAACAGAATCTAGAAAGAAAATAGAAAAGCTGCAAAATCTGAGTTCAGGCCTAAGAGCTGCTGCCAGTCTCAAATTTACAACCCATTCCCCTTTTGGGTAAATCACGGGAAATTTCGACTTCTATTCACTCCAGCTCAGTTTTTTTTGCGCATAGACCTTTTTGACGAGTATTGACGTGAATACGAGAAATTTGAACGCTCAGAATGCAAAATAAGTACTTGATAACTTACTTGGAACTTCAGAAACTTTTGCAAACCCACCGTCGTTGACTTTTCACATGAAAACAGAGATTCGCCCAAATAGCAGCTGACCAAGTGTTGACAAATATTTTTCTTTTGCAGAACAGTGTTGCCTTGGTCTTTACCGATAAGGGCTAATTTTCTATTCCAGCCATTAGGTTGATAATTAATTATTAGCTTCCTATATAGCTCATTATGGCCAGTCCTGCGATTGCCTCGGCACATAAATAGGAGGCGTGAATGCCTTCTACCTTCGGCAGAATATTTTTATTTCCTCCTTGCATCCGCTCGGCCATTTTCCCTCTCATAATTTCATACACTCCTTGCTCTCATCAATTTAATTTCCCAACAAAATTAATTTTGAGCCGATATTTGTTCCAGGAATGTCTGCGGACGTCGTGTGAGAGTGGAAATGTCGAACGGTTCCCGTCGACGGAGCGGTGGAGGAGGCGGTGGGGGAAGTCGAGGAAGCAGGGGACGTCCATTCCATCCTGAGGACAAGTGCTACGAATGCGGAGAGCGCGGCCATTACGCGCGCGATTGCTCGCGCTATAGCCGCAAAGGACGCAGGAGGTAAATACAATTTTCAATATTATGCAGTTGTCTTCATCAACGGTTCACTTGATCGTCACGATTTTCCGATTCTTGAAGAGAAAAACTCTTCTTGAAGCCTTATAAATATCCATGCCCCCCCCCCCTTATTTTGATTCATATTCATTGATCAGTTTCTACTATTGTTTCTACATTTTCATCAAGTTGTAATTTTTTTTGTCAAAAAATTTCCTGTCATTTTTTAAAATCAATTTTGTTGTTAATTGTTTTCCGTTTCAGTGACGATAATATTGTTTCAGGTAAAAGCTCTAGGATTTTCATTTATTAGGCGATTCATCCGTGAATAGGAGCAATCGGTGATTTGAAAATTGCTTAAGTCAATTAGCTTTTGGCCACATCCTGTGCTCTTCAGCCATGGGAATGATGAAAAACAACCCTTACCACTTCAGTAAAACCTTGATCAGCTAGAGCTGATCTGAACCATAGGTAGTCTGAGCTCTATCTGGTTGCTAGTCTGAGCCATTTTACTCGAGCGATTGAAAGAATACCGGCAATTTTTGTTGAGCTATTTGGTTGTAAAGTGGTTTTTATCCATTTAAAAGACAGAATGATCGCTCTCTAGACTGTTCTTGATCTACGAATTACTGAAAAACTCCAGAAGATTGCTCTGATTGTAAATGATTTGTTATTTGAGGATTAGTGTTCAGTGGCCTTAGTCTCCATTGAATTTGATGGGGAATCTGCATAGAATTTTTTTATTTCAAAAGGATATGCCACGGGGATTATGGAATAATGACTTAAGGACCTTAAATAGCGTTTATAAAAATTACTGATTCTAGTGAACTTGTGTAGTTTGAATAATGCCTCAAACCAAAGGGAGCGAACACGTCACTTGCTCTCTTGCCTTGGGGATAGGGCAGCAAAGCGAATTGGTAGATCGAAGGCTTTGAGCTTGTACCATCAGTTAATCTCCACTTTTCAATCGCCCTCCTCTTGACAATTTTTCCTTCATTGGGTTTTTTTTTTCTTTTAATTTTATTTTTAGGGTTTCCATTTCGTTTGGAAATAGTGTCTTTAGTGATGTCTAATACTTATTAATGATCAAGTTCGGATAAAAAAATCGTTACTAATTCCCCGTTGATAAAACAATCAGTTTATTGTCAGGAAATTCTTATTGTCGATGTTGTAATCCATTCTTTTATGAGCTCAAGTATAGTTCTTGTGCTTCCATTGGTAGAAAGAGATGAATAGACCGGGTGTCAAAGGTGCAATACTTACAGTTTCAGCATTGGTCCCATCAGTTCTAAACTGTTAAAATCCCATTGGCTTATTTTTCTTTTATTTCATGAATTCCGTTCTACTTTCAACGGGGGCCATCCGGAACAAGTAGTAGTGGTGAAAATGTCTAGTTTAGCCATGACTGCACTTATGGGAATTTTTTATTATTACTTTTGGTAGTGTGACTTGAGGTCATGACAGTAAAAATTGGTATCGTTTATAGGAAGTGCGGCTGAACAGTAAAGATAGAGAGAGAACCGCTTCTGCGATCTCGATGATATGATCACTACTACTCACCGGGCACCGGGTATCTCAGCCACGTAGTATCGACGTAGTCGACTGACTCTTCCTCACCCTGTGTCCCCGCGACCCGGGTTATGAGGATCAGTCACACGACACCGTGCGCCTCTACTAGCTTCACTGCTACTCCTAGCTTCACTACTACTGCTACTTCTACTTCTACTACTCCCAGTCTCCCAGAGATCTACTAAGATATCAGATCTTCTAGAAAGTAGCAAAACAGTCCCCGCCTTGCGGAAATCGATAACGTTTCGACAATCCTTCGCCTGTGAGCACTTCCCAAATGAAGTTTCAACCTGCCAAAACTTCTAAGATTTCCTTGTCAACAGTCTGAAAAGTTCATCAATTTGGGAAAATGCCTTGCGTTCATCATGGAACTAAGTTAAAAGCATTCTTGTTTTATAGATACGACATCTCGTAGCTTTTTTTCAAGTTCTGTTGTTGAAAAATTGTGTTATCGATGTTTCTAAAATCGATCATAGCTAACTTTTAACAATAATTTCCTTGCCTCTCATAAAATTGTCCACGTATCTACAAAATATCCAAATTGGTTGTTAAGACCGGCCCTATTGATTTCTCCCATGAAAAGAGCGCTTGGAGGAACCATACAGTAAATACGTTTGACAAGTTGATTCGGATAATTAATTAATTACTGAATTCAGCTCAAAGCTGTTATCGTGGCCTACTAGGGCGCTCACAGGTGAAGGTATACCGCATTCGCACAAGATTAGTTCCTCCCGGGGTCGAGGTGGGAAATTTCTACGTGAAATGACGAAAACGACAATTTCTGCCCTTCTCGCCTTCCAATGTCAGACTAAAAGGGAAACTTCGTTGGTTCGGAGTTGTTCTACAACTTCTCGTGTGGAAGGTTCTTGTCACAATTTGACTCCACTTCTCGGCCACCTCAGACCATACATCTCCTCCCCGCCCGAGTCGCTAGTTTCACACACGAACTCTCACTTCACGATCCTCGTGCCTAAGTGAGTAATGTGATTATTCGCACGTCGCATTCAAAATATCTAATGATATTTTCTGAACGTAATTAAATACATTTCTTTAGGTTTGGTAACATATTTATCGACATTCTTTCCAGAATTATGCTGCTGGTGAATAGTAAGTTAGCTTGCATGCATGTGGTTAGTGGTGTAAGAATTTTTCGCAAGTAAATCGGGTAGACAGTATAATAAAGCACATGGATTTTGAGAGGGATTCTCCTTGACGCAAAAGAACCTCTATTAAATTTCAATCACATTTTTGGGTTATAGTTGAAACGCCACTTCTCTGTGTTGTTGAGTTTTAGTGATCATAAGTTACTTTTGCCATTTTTGACCCTACCAATATTTTTTTTTAATCCTCAACGCTAATCACATTTTTGCCTTAGGACAAATATTTCAATGCCAATGATTCTGACTGGTCCCCTTCAATTTCAATCTTTGGTAGCAACCCAAGTACGGGAAGTATCGTTGAGGGTTAACTCTTATTTATAACTTTAGAAAATGTTCATTATCCTTGACATTCAAAGGCTTGCGAGCTTGAAATGCTCCAAGCTCTCCTCAGTTTGCTGAAGATCAAGTTTCTAAGTATGGCGAATGTCGTCTTACACAGACGATCTCATTATAATTTTTTTAGCTCATGAAAAGCAGCCCATTCTTCAAATATTAGTCCGTGTAGGAGATGGAACTTCAATAAGGTAGAGAAGAACTGGGTCTCCGAGGTTTTCAAATACTTTTCTGGCAAAAGTGCTCGGTCGGAAAAAATGCGGTTATTTTTTTGTAGCGATGTAGTACTTAGACGTAACTCAGTGGGAGGGTAACATGTTCTTCCGTGTCCAATCGATAATTTATGTTTAATTTCTTCGTATCTGTGTCTTGGCTTAGGAGCTACTCAAGGAGCCACTCGCGCTCAAGGTCCCGTGACAGGAAGTCTCGTTCCCGATCGCCCCGTTCCAGCTCGCGGTCGAGGGGTTTTCGCTCACGTAGCAGGTAAAGTTCTCACCGATTCTAATTATTTGGTATTAATTTCATTGCATAAGGTATATTCTTTGTTTGATTCGACGTGGGGATGAGGTTGAGATGAAAGCTGCAGCGTTATCTCATTTTGAACTTCTGTATTTCGAGCGATTTCGCCATTCAAGGTCTTTTCAGGAAAGATCTTCTTCACAAATTTTTTAAAATAGGTCCTGTAAGTAGCCCTACAAGGCTGGGATTGTCATCTCCACGTTGAATCAAATACACATGCGACATATCACAATGATTCTTTGTTTGGGGCAAATCGACCATTGGAATACTCAGCATAAGTGTCATTACTAAAAAAACTAATTGTATAAAAAATCGAATACCTTTTCATTTAATAGAGATCGATATTTCTAAAAAATTATTCTTTTTCAACACCCAAACTTCTCTTGCAGAAGTGGTTTCTACCTTGAAGAACCTACAGATTGGTTTTATTTTTCAGGGAGAACGACAGGGAGAGGGATTCCAGGGACAGGAACGGAAACTGAACTACACTTCAATATTTAATCTATTTTCCACTATTTCCCGAAGACTCTGCTGCTATCAAACAAGAGAGCCATCAGCGTTGTTTAGAAATTTAAACGTTCCAGCAATTTTTCATTCAATATTCTAGATATTCGGTCCCTTTCGTCACCGACCAGTTTTGTTCGGTTTCGCATTGCGGTCAGAATGTCCCTATTTAGAATCCTGCATGTCCATTTTAGAATATCCTGCTATTCAATTAAACGTCGTTCATGTAACTAATTTACTTTTTGTTTCTCTTCTTAGATGAAGTGTTCTGACTTATTTCCCCTAGGATAAACTTATTTGACACGCCTTGATTTGTATTTTCAAATTCGACATCCCTCGAGGAGTTCTTTAGATGATGCAGTGGCTACAGTTCACCTCAGTTTTTTTTTACTAGTTTTCACGTGTTGAATTAAAGTCTCCTGTTGTGTAACCACCTTCTAGGCAACGTTTAGGAATCTTTTTTAGTTTAAAATTAGAATTACATTCACAGATTTTCAGCTTTAGTGTTTAGTCAAGTAAAATCGCTCTTTTTTCGTCGCTTCAAAATTTTGTAAACCAATCCAAACTTGCATTTTTGATGTTGTTCATCAGTCGACTGGGTCATTCCGTCAATCGCCATTTTCTGGACTTTTTCACATTCGAATTAAGTTTATTGTCTGGGAGGACTTCAATAATTTTACGTTCGTCGATAATTATTTCTACGATTGTATGTCTTATGAATAAAGATGGTAACTTCATTTTTTCGTTTCTTTCCTTGTTCATCCATTGTAGGGGCAGTGTTTGTGATAGGTCCAGAGATTCTTAATGAGTAGCCAACGAATGATTATTAAAACCGGATAGCAATCGAAAGCTCAACTCGACAGCAAGGTGGGAAATTTGGCACTTACCAATATTGCTGCTCACCTAAATTTACCTAATAGGAGTGTCACTATTTTATGAAGGAAAAAAATATATTTAAATATACAATTGTCTTGTGGAATTATAGTTTATTAATAATAATTAACCAAAAGAACTAAAGTAGGACTACATTATATTAACCAACAAAAAATTTATGTTAAGACTACTACAATTCATAAAACCAGCGAGAACGGATCTCGGTCTCATCTACGCTTCAAGTGAACACTATTTTTTTTATTATACATTCTTTATGATTGTTATTTATTATTATTTGTTTTATTATGAACACTATAATATTTGATCAAGATTATTACTTTTATTAAGTTTTACTTATAGCCAACACGGTCCCAAACGGGGTCTTATCAGTACTCTTATCATTATGCGACCACGTTTCGTGATAGTGGAAAATGAGTTTGTTTGCTTCTCTCGTTCGTCTCGATATTGTTGTTTTCATTCACGTTCTCACCGCTTAACTTCCTCGTGCGAACAATTGGTGCGCGAACCGGGGTGAATTTCGGATTGAGGTACGTTTTTCGCGCGTTGCTTGTCGAATTTTCAGCATAATGTCGTCGTTCAAAAAGGCGTCCAAAGTTAATCAAAAGGTGCACAGGGAACGGCACCAGCCGGAGGAAAGAGCTCATCTTGGCCTTCTCGAAAAGAAGAAAGACTTCAAAGCTCGAGCGGATGACTACAATACGAAGAAAAGGGTGATAAAAAAACTGAGAAAGGCCGCCCTCGATCGCAATCCGGACGAATTCTATTTCCACATGATCAACTCGGGCACCAACGAGGGCGTGCATTTCGAAAAGAAGAAACCCGACTCGGAGGAATCGATAGAGCAGAAGAAAATCATGGAGAGCAAATCAATCACGTACGTCGCCATGAAAAGGACGATCGAGAATAAGAAAATTGAAAAACTTCAAAGCGAATTGCATTTGGTCGATCTCGCTAGCAATTGCCAAAATAACCACATTCGTTTCGAAGGTGCGCCAGCGGCTTCAGAAATTTCAGCGACCCCGCTTGGTCTCAACAATAGCTCTTTGACTGGCGCTTCTCTGGAAAAACTTTCGCTCCTCAAGAAAAAACGATACGAAGAGTTGCTGCGGCGGATCGACAGGAAAAACCAGTTGACAACCGTTCAGCAGAAACTGGAAATCGCCAAAGCGTTGAAAAACGACAGAAGCACCGAACGGCCGAAACTGGTGAAGAAAGCCACGAAAACCACTGCCCCGGTTTACAAATGGAAGTACGAAAGGAAACGGTGATGGCACTGAGATCTTCATTTGTAAAAAAGTGACTGCACGATTTTTGCAATCAGTAAAATCGACTGGTAACAATTTCGCGTTAGCCGCCGGTTCCAGTTTTTGTGGCCTCGCGAGTCTTCGCAAACGAAGTGTGCCTGGAATTTTCATGTCTTTACAACTCTTACTGCATTTTTTTAAATTCCAATATTTTGAAATTATCTAAATACAAACGGCTCGTTGGCAATGTTGATTCAACCCGAATTTCTTCGCCACTTACCATGATCGATTAATTCTCTGTTTACGTTGTAAATGGAAGTATTATTGTGATCGTACGAAAAGTCGACTTCGGAAGACATTTTATGTAGTACTATAAGTACTCGGAAAGGTCAAAAAGTGTCATAAATTGTCACATATATTTACACCGTGAAAAATGATGAAACTCAATGAAACTGTTTGAAAATTTTCTCTTACTAAGTGAGCCAAATGAGATTTTATTGAATTTTGGATAACACGCTGTTCTTGGAGATATAAGCGTTCAAGTCGTTTTCGTTTTTGATTTTTACAGGCTATAATAGTAAATATTTTTAAACGTTTGAGGTCTTAAAATTTGCATTATGGCTAGCGGATGACTCTTGATTTTCTATCTATGGGCTCACACACAGTACTTCAGCGTTATGAGCACTTTTTGCTATTTCACTAGCGCGCATTTTGATTTTTACCGGCCGCAAAACTCAGTATATTTCTACAAGGTCTTGAAATATCTAGCTCAATGAAATTACTTGAGAATATTCCCCCAGTAATTGTGCAAAATTAGCCGTTTCCGGATTATGGATAACGCACAACACTTTCCAGTTGTAGGCTTTCAAAGTTTTCTCTATTTTGATTTTTACTGGCTATAAGAGTAAGTAAATATTTTACTTCTTTTGAGGTTTTAAAATGTTTGTTATGGCGACTAGATGGCGCTTGATTTTTGGATATTGGGTCACACACCGTACCTCCACGTTATGAGCCTTTCATGATTAGGCTACTTGGTTTTGAAGTTTGCGGGGGAGAAAAACTGGGCGACTCGTTCTCCATTTTCTTTATTGCCCGTCGAGCACTTTTGCCCCTTCGGGCATCATCAGGGCTTTGTAGCACCATTGGTACCTACCAATGGCACAAAGCCCTGATGATGCTCTTTGTCTTCTATCCTGCTGAAATTGGATTCCACAAACTCAGCTTAAGTAATTTATCAAACGAAAGAAAGTACTGTGTGATCTATCTGCACCACTGACTTTTAAAAATAAACTCAGGGAAGGATAAATCTTGTTGACATTCCTCCGGATGCAAGATCCAAACAACACAACCCCATACCCAGAATAATACATTCTTCATAATATCGACTTCCTCAACAGTTAACAATGCTCAATTATGAACTCCGATTAGCACAAATCTAACGCTTGAATTGAAGACCACTTTATTTGTTCCATTCTTTCAACTTAAAGCTAACATAAAATACAATGGAATTTCACAGTAACAATAATAAAGCGTAAATTTTCAATCCGAGGAATAGGACTAGCTTTTAAAAATGGCTAAATACAAACTGAATAAAATAACAATGATTAATACTCCAACCGCTGTGCTTGTAATGAGTTTATGCTGTCGCGTCCGATTGATCATGCTCTGCAAAATCCGTGAGCTTCGGCTCAAATCTGCATCAGTCTCTCTCAGCTGAAAAATTCGTGTTTCGTGGAATAATTTCACAAGTAAGGCTTTTCCTTGACAGTTCCTTTGGTCTGGCAATAGTTTATGATATAGATTTAAAAAATCTGATGGGTAAAATTCAAATTCCACTATAACATAACCTGTTCCAACTTAAAACTCATCATGCTTGTACAATAACTGGCTTCTTGTGGCTTGGGAAGACAGTCAACAATGTATAAGTATGAAAAATTGATTTCACGTAATCGCTGGGGTGGGGGAGGATAAACTTGATGACTCTTTCTCAATTCTTTTTTATTGGCTGAGATCATTGGCCCATTCGGGCATCTTCAGGGCTACATAGGTCCATCAGGTACCTATGGAGAAAAGTTGCCAAGTTTATCTCCCCCTCACTCCAGCAATTACAGGGAAAATACAACAGACCAAAAAAAATTGATTTGTTTACTTTAACTCTATTCCAACGATCCAATTTGCGAAACAATGTTACCAACTCACCCTCGAACGGGACTTCTGTATGGTCTCTCTTTGGGAATGTAAATCTCTGAGAACGCTATGGCCCATCTCCTCGGTTTCAAGCAGGACGGAATAAGACGCCGCCAATTTGTTATTGGTCCTTTCCAACTTTTCTGACGAATCGAGCAACCTTTGCTTCTGCTCTTCGCGCATGCTCAGCTCCCCAAAAAGTTCGCTCGAACTGTAGCCTACAAATTTAAACAGCAATTGTAGATATTATAAATTTGCACTTGGAGTGTGAGTATGAGAAAGTCGGCCGGCTTAAGGGAGGCTCCCCCTCAACCCAATAATTTTCTACTTTAAAAGAAAAAAAAAGCTGAAAATTACTTAACCTAAACACTCCCAGATCCGATAAGAGCGTCTACCAAGGGTAAAATAAACTGATACTGACTGTCGTTGACGCTGTTGACACTCATTTTGAGTTTGAATTCCTCTTCCAAACGAGAAAGCTCGGCTCTGTGACTTTCAATCCGAGTTTTGAGCTTCGGTCGAGTTGAAGGATCAACCTCTCTCACTTCCAGTTCCATTTGCTCCAGCTACGAAAAATCAAACAATTCATAATCACGAATTCACAGCCTAGCAAATACACTCAACGAATAATTCTACTCAGCTAATTCACATTTATACCCATGCTTACCAGTTCCTTCAGTTCTTCAGTCTGCTTTTCCAGTTCTTGAACGAGGAATTTCTTTTCACCTGGAACACAATTTTCGTACGGCATTTGGAATGCGAATAAATAGAAAAATTCTAAATTGAATAATTAAACTTTTGGTTTATCGTTCAAGAATTTTATTTTATCTCCCAAGAAAAAAAAATGTTGTAACTCCCCTAAAAATATGATGTTTTAAGTTTCAAAGTAGAATCTGGATATATAATGAAAAAATTCTGTCCACCGTAGTCCGTCAACACTTTTCTGACGCAACTATAAAAGCTCATTTCTTGACAATTTCACCTAAAATCAATATTGGTCTGACAATGGCTCAATTCTTTCACCAAATCACTAACTCAATTTTAACGGTAATTTGAGGTTGAGAAAATTCATACTATTTAACGCTTTTCAGACAGGAGCATTTCTATCGATTCTTGGACGCTGAATCGAAAGAGATATTATTAATAGATTGAAAGAGATAATTTACTAAACGGATATCGAGGTATCGCAGCTTTCGTGTAGAACTTACCAGATTATCAGAAATAGCTCGAGAATTTTTGTGGCGTTATAAAAATCATTCTATACTCGTTAGAATGATCTTCAATCATCCCGAATATTCTATTTGGAAAAATTCTGCCCGTTAACACTTTTCACAAGAAACTATGAAAGCTGAACATATTTAAAGTGTTAACCAAAAATCAATTCTGGCCTACAAATTGCTCAATTCTTATATTACCAATCAGTTTTCAGGTGGAAACGTTCTCAAATATTAGGACAAGTTAGTATCACAAATGGATGGTCTTCATACATCATCAAAGCCAAGGAATAATAAATTATTGTACAATATTTTGCAGCGTCTTTTCAATATTGGAGCATCACGCAAAATAGAGCTAAGCAATGGTTCTCAGTAAGGAAACGTTTGTTACGGTATAATTATCCAAAAATTCGATTTACCTCGATCGACAACGGCGAGTTTGGCAATTTTCGCAGTGAAATCGGCCGTCGACACAGCATATTGTTGCTCATACTGATCAATCAAGTTCGTTGTGGACATGGTTGGTACAATAGTTTAAGGCAAAGACGTCACCTAATATATTGGCCACATTATGTAAAAATTCTTCAGTAAAACGGCACCACGAGATCGTAGCTCCTAACTACTTAGTGAAGATGACAAACGACCCGACCAAGCAAGGCGATCGATCGCTCATCACAAAATAATGTGAAAATACGTCAAATTATTTTCTTCCTTAGAAGTGACAACCTAATCACTCATTGTCGGAATTTTCAGTTCATCAGCACAAGCTTGGAATAACATTTTATACTAAAATACGAATCACAATGTCACCAGTTTTCAAGTGTCAAATATACATGGCAGGCGTATCACTAAAAGCTGAATCACGATAAGGATTATACCTTATCACTTCGTCAAAATACAATATTAAAATCGATTATCTTACTAATCGATTGTTTGTGTTCGATTTTTACAATCAGCGGCGCTGAATCCGATCGGCTAAACCCGCGCAACCTCAAAATATTCAGTAAGTTGCATGAAACATCTGAAAAATTGTAAGAAATACAGTAACACGATCTAAATTATGTGTAACAAACTGGTCCAAGTAATTTACTCCCGATTTTTGATCAACTGAATCTGAATAAAAAGTTTGTTTCTTGTGTTAAGTACGTTAGCCCCTTCAAGCATCCTTGCGGCAACTTTGAACCACAAACAAATTGAGACATCCAGTTTTTTCTTCCTGTTGGAAAACGGACTATTCAACATCCCGGAGAGACAATAAATTAAATAGTGGCAACACTGTCTCATCTTTGCCAAGAGACTTTGCCCGAGAAGGAACTCACTTTCACTTCCTTCTCTACTGTTGTATGACGCGTACCTACTTGTATACTTGTATCTACAACTAGAAAGGACTATTCTATAATAAATAAAGCTCTTGTGTTTGACCAAGTTCATTATTGAAGCGGTGTTTAAATTCCTTTTTCTTCAAGAGTCAAAGCAGTGTATTCTGAAGAACGCGGTGAGTAAAACGTTTGAATGGCAATAATAATTTATTCCAACACTTCCCATGACCTTCAGGGTGGACCTCCACTGGAAGCGTTTTGACGCGATGAAGCGACGACGCGATTACGTCCGTTTCGAGCGACAGATCCCATGGTAAAGAAGTGAATTGGGAGTCCTCCACTGCTCGCGATTTGAAGCGTCAGTTTGGCGCGAAACGGAGCGACGGGCGACGGATCCCATTTCGATGGGATCCGTCGCTCGTTTACGCGCGATGAGCCCCCCGCTCTCCCGTCACCACCATCCTTTCGCTGCGCACCTAGCAATCGCTGTTCACTGTTCCTGTTCGCAATTCCTGTTCTCACATTTTTGCAGTAGTTGTCTCTATATCGACTCCGTTTTTTTTCTTTTTGTCTCTGTCGACGTTTTTTTTCTTTTTGTCTCTATCGACGTTTTTTTTTCTTTTCCTCGCCAAAAATGGATGTGGAAATTTTGATTGAGGCAGGCCGAGGGTCCTCCGTTTTTCCAATATTGGGTGAACCCAATAGCGACGACTCGGTACCCACCGTCGCAAATTTAAATAGCTGCTCTCTAGAAAAAACGCTGCAAATGATTGTACAGTGGTTTATTATTATTTCGCTTCAATATTAATTTAAGAAGACTATAGGTTTTGTTTTATTATTTTACCTATAAAAGTTTGTTAATTGTTAAGTTAACTTTCGGCTCATTCAAAGATAAATTGACTCGTTGAAATCTCAAACTGAACTAACTTTTTATTATAAACTTGCAAACATATTATTGTTTAGTTACAATTTTATAAACGCGAGTAACACATCATTGTGAATTTTGATTTGTGAAGTGCAAATAATAATTGCACCCACAGCTACTCCTCCTCCAGCGAGTCGCTAAAGCTGACTCGCTTCAGTTTTTCCTTCCGAGTCTTGCTATTTCTGACCGTAGTCACTGTCTCGAATTTTGCGGGAGATTCTTCCGTGTCCATGATAAACGCTGGTTTCAAGCGATCCACTGATACATTGATTTCAGAACCTTTCCTATTTAATTTGAATACTTTTGGAGTGCGGTCAATAACTTCGAACGGTCCTTCGTAGGGGGGGTGAAGTGTTGGTGTCTTTCTGTCAATGCGAACGAAAACGTGGCTGCAGGTTTGCAAATCTTTATGTATGAATGTTGAGTGTCGAGATTTTTGGTGTTCCGGCATAGGTTTTAGTTCATTCATGTGTTTTCGGAGGTCCCTGACGAATCCTTCCGCGTCTCTATCGGGATCGTTGTTTTCCTGAAAGAAATCTCCTGGCAATCGCAAGGGCATACCGTAAATCATTTCTGCAATCGATGCGTTCGCATCTAATTTTATGGAGGCCCTTAATCCAAGAAGGATCGTCGGTAATACCTCTGTCCATTTCTTTTTTTCGTGAGCTCTGATAGCAGCTTTTAACGTTCGATGAAACCTTTCGATCTTTCCTTGAGCTTGAGGATGATACGGGGTAGTTCTGTGGATTTTAGCTCCGCATACTTGAGCTAGTGAGTGAAACAGCGCCGATTGAAATTGGCGACCTTGATCGCAGTGAATCTTTTGAGGGGTCCCAAACCTTGTGATCCATTCTTTGTAAAACTTTTTTGCGACGGTCTCAGCATCGATATTTCTTAAGGGAATAACTTCAACCCAGCTGGAAAATCTGTCAATACAAGTAAGACAGTAAGAGTATCCTTCCGAAACAGGCAATGGTCCGATAATATCAATATGGACTACCTCAAATCTTTCGTTTACTTTAGGAAATTTTCCTAAGGGAGATTTCACATGTCGGGTGATCTTACTTTTTTGACAGGGTAGACATGATTTTGTCCATTTTGTAACGTCCTTCTTCATGTTTGGCCATACACATTTGGAAGATATTAGTTTTACGGTTGTTTTGATGCCAGGATGTGCCAAAGAATGATAATGCTGAAAAATCGAAAATCGAAATTCCCTGGGAATGTACGGTCGTATGGTTTCTGATGAAATGTCACACCATACAAATTTATTTTCATTCCAAGGATACTTCTTGAATACCAACGAAGAGTCTGATTTGAGGAGATTGTCTAGTTCGTCGTCAGATTCTTGTGCTGCGCTTATTTTGTCATAATCGATCAAAGAAATTGAATCTGCGGAGATATTGAGTCTGGAAAGAAAATCTGATACTTGATTATCAGCGCCGGCTACGTGCTGTATGTCTGTAGAGAATTGTGATATGTAGTGTAAATGTCGAAGTTGTCTGGGAGAGGCCTTTTCGTTTGATTGTTTAAATGCAAAACTTAACGGTTTATGATCCGAAAAGATCGTAAACGGTCGTCCTTCGATGTACGGTTTGAAGTTTTTTATCGCTAGGTAAATACTCAGTAACTCGCGATCGTAAGTACTGTATTTCTTTTGTGACTCACTTAGCTTTTTTGAGTAAAACCCAATCGGTCTCCATCCCAGTTCTTCTTTCTGTTGCAATACAGCTCCAACAGCATAGGCCGATGCGTCTACAAATAACCCGATAGGAAATTTTGTACAGGGCACTGTTAATGTGGCTGCATTAGTGACATCTTCTTTACATTTTTCGAATGCATTTTTAGCTTCTTCAGTCCATTCTATTTTTCGTTTGTCTTTTTTTGTTGCTCCTTTAAGATATTCGTTCAAAATTGATTGATGATCAGCAGCGTTTCTTATAAATCTTCTATAAAAATTCAACATACCTAAAAACCGTCGTAAATCCTGAATAGTTATAGGCAGTTGACATTCTTTGATTGTTTTTACTTTTTCTGGATCGGGTTTCGTGCCTTCTTTAGATATTAGATGTCCAAGAAAAATGAGTTCCTTTTTACCGAACTCTGATTTCGCAACGTTAATTTTTATCCCAAATTTGTCAAGTCTTTCGAAAATAATTTTCAAGTGGCTTCTATGTTCTTCTAACGTTTTGGATGCGATGAAAATATCATCCAAATACGCGAAACAAAAATTGAGTCCTATCAAGATTGAATTGATAAATCGTTGAAATGTTGCTGGTGCATTTTTCAAACCGAACGGCATAAAATTGTATTCGAAAAGCCCAAACGGGGTTATAATTGCCGTTTTAGGTTTGTCTTCATCGGCTAGTGGAATTTGATGGTACGCCGACAAAAGATCAATTTTTGAAAATATAGTTTTTCCTTCAAGAATATGATGAACGTCGGTAATATGTGGCAACGGATATCTGTCTGGTATTGTGCGGTCATTTAACCTTCGATAATCTCCACAACATCTCCAAGTGCCGTTTTTCTTTTTTACCATATGAAGTGGACTGGCCCACGGAGAACTAGATGGTCTAATTATGTTGTTATCCAAGAGAAATTGGAATTCTTGTTTTGCTTGCTTTTGACGTTCCGAATCCAATCTCCGTGCTTTTCCATAAACAGGAGGTCCTGCTGTAGTCTGAATGAAGTGTCTCACTTCGTGGCGAATGTCAGTCGGTACTAAAGTTGGTTTTGTCAAATCGGGATGTTGTTTGAGAAGATCCGCAAATTCGTTTGTTTCTAGGATTGTAATCACTTTGTCGGCTAATGATACTTGACTTATTTGACCTAGAATACCCAGTTTGGTTCGATTATCGATAAGCTTCTTGTTTTTTAGGTCTATCAATAAATCAAAATTGTGTAGGAAATCTGCTCCCAAAATTCCTTTGGTAGTCTTGGCTATGATGAACGGCCATTCAAATTTCCGTTTGAGTCCTAAATCAAGGTCCATGAGTCTCATTCCAAAAGTTGGGATTTCACTTCCATTTGCCGCAAATAGTGTATATTTAGCTGGTTTATGATCTTGTAGCTGAAATTTAGCTGGTAAGACAGAGACGTCAGCGCCGCTATCTACTAAGAAACGAATACCTGACCTCTTGTCTTTAACGAATAGTCGGTAACTGCCCCCTTGCGAATATTCGTCGACAGTTAACTGGGGAGCTACTGCAACTGTCGATTCTCGTTTTCCTTATTCCATTGACAAGGCGGGGAACATTTTTCAGGCTTGCATGCCATTCCGAATCGAAAATGATAGAAGCAATACCTACCTTTTGGATCAAATCTGGGTCTGTTAACTCTGCCCCGACTTGTACTTCTATTGCGACTATGAGAACGACTTCTACTTCTAGACCTTGATCTCAACTCACAAAGTTGCTGTTTGATTTCATCAATTGCTTGTACCATAGCTTCGAGAGTGTGTTGATTCGAGTTGGTTTCGCTTTGATTTCGGGGTTGGGAAGTTCGAAATTGAGTCTCTTCAACTTCTCTAACTTCACAAACTTTATCTGCTAATTGTGATAATTTAATGAGGTTACCGTCAGCTATAACCAGAATACTTCTGACATGTTCTGGTAGTTTCTCGAGCCATAGCGTTCTAAGAACTTTTTCGGAGAAGTCACTTCTTCCAGCCATAGACTGCATTTTTCTCAGGAGCTGACTGGGTTTGAGGCTACCCAATTCTAATCCACTTGTGAGTTTTTTAATTTGTGATTCTTCACTTTCTTTATAGAGGGAAATGAGCCGATTTTTCGCTTGTGTGTACTTATCCGGAGCTTCGGAGTCAACTAGATCGTAAATGTTTTCGAGGTAGTGAGGATCCAATTGAGCTAGTAGGTAATCGAATCGAGTACTTTCTAGCCTTACCCTCTTGATTTTGAACTGTGCCTCGACTTGGCAGAACCAGATATCTGGTTTCTGAGGCCAAAATGGTGGTAATTTTATTGTTACCTCACAGTTGTCCGAATCTTCTTGTCTTTGTCTTGCAGTTGAGTCTCCGGCTTCTTCCATCACGTCGGTGTGTCACCAGTTTTATAGGTTTTGTTTTATTATTTTACCTATAAAAGTTTGTTAATTGTTAAGTTAACTTTCGGCTCATTCAAAGATAAATTGACTCGTTGAAATCTCAAACTGAACTAACTTTTTATTATAAACTTGCAAACATATTATTGTTTAGTTACAATTTTATAAACGCGAGTAACACATCATTGTGAATTTTGATTTGTGAAGTGCAAATAATAATTGCACCCACAAAGACCATCCACTTGTCATTTTAAATATTCCGAACATTTGTGAACGTCCCCACCGAAAAACAGATGGTAACTATAGGGGAAAACTCCGTTGCAACTATTGTAATTTCAATCATTTTTATTTTTCTTAATTTCCTAATTAAAAGCTAAACCTATTGCCTAACGATACAGCTGGAGAGAGTGTTTGACGACCATTCCAATGAGTATAGAACGATATTTATAGCTCCAAGAACTCTCGAGTTATACCCTCATGTCAAATTTCTGAAAATCTCCCAAATTTGGCACAAAAGCTGCGATAACTCGAGAACCAATAGAGCTATCGACCCGGCGATGGTCTCATTCGATTCAGCGTCCAAAAATCTAGATAATTTGATACAGCGTACACATTTTTCTGAAAAACCTTGGAAAATATGAATTTTCTCCCCCTCAAAACCCCCCAAAAAAACCCTTAAAATTGAGCTAGCAAGTTGGTTCAAGAATTGGGCCGTCGTAGGACCGAGATTGATTTTTGGTGAAAATTTCAAATTTTTAGCTCTTACAGTTTGGCCGGAAAACTGCTAAGGACAGAAATTTTTTTATTGGATATTCGGATTCTACATGCCTTGAAACGTAAAACATCAAATTTTGAGGGGGGTTAGAAATTTTTTTTTCTTGGGCGATTACAATGGTTTATTATTGAATAATAAACCAAAAATATCCGACGCGTCCATGACAGGTCAGCAGACTACGCGCGACTAAACGCCTCCAATGGAGGACCCTCCGTCGCCTCGTAACGCCTGCCTCGCCGCTTGTCGTCGCGCCTCTCATCGCGTCGCATCAAAACGCTTCCAGTGGAGGTTCAGGCTCAAGGAGAAAAAACGCTGCAAAAATTATCGTTCAGTGGTTTATTATTCCTTCGCTTCAATAATGATTTAAGAAGACTATCCATTTGTGATAGAAATTATTCCAAACATTTGTGAACGTACCCACCGACAAACAGATTGGTAACTATGGGGGAAAACTCCGTAGCAACTATTGTAACTTTAATCATAAATTTATTTTTCTTCATTTCTAAATTAAAAGCTACATTTTTTGCCAAACGGTACAGCTGAAAAGAGTGTTTAAGTAGCATTCCAACTAGGAAAAAACGATTTTTACAGCTCTAAGAACTCTCGAGTTATAAATACACCCATGCCAAATTTGTTAAAATCTCCCAAGTTCAACACAAAAGCTGCGGTAACTTGAGAACCTATAATCGTCCCCCCAATGGTCTCATTTGATTCCAAAAATCCATAAAAAAAGTCCAAAAATCTATAAAAATTAATACCTACGAAATACATCTTTTTCTGAAAAACGTTGGAAAATACTAATCCCCCCCCCTCAAAACCACCAAAAATACCCTTAAAATTGAGATAGCGATTTGGCTAAAGAATTGAGCCATCGTCAGAGCAGGATTGATTTTTGGTGAAAATGTCAAGAACTTAGCTTTCATTGTTTCGTCAGAAATGTGTTGACGGCATACAGAATTATTTTTTCTATTGAATTTTCGGATTCTACATGCCTTGAAACGTAAAACATCAAATTTTGAGGGGCGAAAGGGGGCTTGAAATTTTTCTGAGCGATTACAATGGTTTATTATTGAATAATGAACCAATATAATAGTCTTCCATACAATTTAATAAAGAGGAAAGTGGCAATAAAACGCCATCAAAGCTCACAATATTTACTGAAAGCCAGGTATTGAAACGATAACAGTTATAGTCAAGTAACTAGATGAGAGATCAGTCCTATCAAACACTAAAAAAAGTTCACAAAGTACCAGTAATTAACGGTTTAAATATTTTTTTAAAAGTAATATTACAACTAATGTAACTCATTACAATTTTTCCATCGTATGATTGAAGCTGGGAAAATTTAAAATTTTTCCAACAGAGTAGTTGAGTTAATTATTTGTCACGAATACTATCAGTATATTAATAGCATTTTTTTTTTTTTTTTTTTTTTTTAACTAATAGTAAGGAAGCGTGTTTGTACGTGTCGACTATCACAAACGAATGGACATATCTCGAATCGCGATTAATTCCATTTTATTTTTTCACATGGACACTTCTGCAAGATTTCTTATCAACGCTTTGAGATCGGATCTTTTCCTATTGACATCCTGCACCCTGACGAATTCTAGATTCTCAAGAGATTCGTGCCGGACGAAATGTTTGATCACGTTGTCCATGTTGCAGAGGACGAAGACCCCGCAGTCGTACGAATTAGTTTGCTGAAGCGACGCCAAAGATGTATAGTCGGGAGGATCGTTGGGAGCGTGGACAGTGCCATCATCTTTCTGGCGGAGATAATGAGACAGCTTGGAAGCGAGCTGGCGGGCTTGCGACGAGTTTGACCCCTGTGAAGAGTCCAAGTGGTAAAAGCAATCCGCTCGCTTGCAGTAGACGAGAAGACTCCAATGTGAGCCGCCCACCTGTACCACACAACACGTATTTTCAAATCAAAGCGGAGCGCTAAAATAAATCTGTAAACGATGATTAAAAAATGTTCAAGTTTAAAAGCATTATATTTACATAAGCATTTTGGATGATGAATGTTTAGAGAGAACAATTAGCGCATTGTTATGAGCTAATTGTTTTAAGTGCACAAATTATGGTCCATCCTCTTCAAGCGAAATTTTCCTTACAGGAGCAGAATATGAAACAATACCTGTGTAGGATTGTCACAGTCGTTCAGAGGCAAAACAGCCAAATTGCACCTCTTGAAGTTGAGAGGGTCAAGGAAGAGCGGAAGTTCTGACGGTGGAGAGAGTTTGAGGCATTGCGTCACTTCGGGCCTTACAAAGCATATGTTAAGGTCAGAGTAGATTTCCTTCTCTAAATATTCAACGTAAAAGCCGATGATTGAATCGTTCAACCAATGAGGTCCGTCTAATAGCTCGACGTCAGATTCATGAAGAAGAGAATCGTGGAAACTAAGGACTGTATCCTTTTTAGGCGTCATTGCACAGATAAATGTTTCAAAAGGTCAACAGGGAAGATCTAGTGAAAGTTCATCTGAAAAACAATCACAGAGAAAATGAACACTTAGGCATTCTCGAAAACAAGTATAGCACAGTTTTCGAGTGTGCCAAAAAAACAATGTGCGCATAGAACACAGTTCTCCCACACAGTCATTGCAAAAAAAAAAAAAAAAAGAGACAAAAATTGAAAAAACGCATAAAAGAAAAAGTGGATTATTAAGCCTAAAGATACAAGCTAACTAACAACTATACAAATACAAATGCTAACTATACAAATCTATGTAAAATGGGATCATTTTTATAGCAAGGTCACCCAAAAATGTTTAACAGCCTTGAAGGGGGACAAAGTGTCATTCACTCACCTCTAAAGCAGTAAAACGTACCCACAAAAAAAAGCTCATCACATGGAAAGCTCCTTAACATTCTAAATACAAACAATATTTAGATAACGTGGAAGTACGGTCTTAACGCTTCAGTATCAACGGTTTTAAAAAACATTCAACTCTCTGTCATTTCCAATACATAAATTAGTTTCCGATTTCTATGTACCTGAAGTAGCTTTCTACCTAGATTTGTAATTTTTGTAAGAAAGAAAACATAACGAGTTCTAATTAGATTTTCTGCTTTTACTGAGGCATATTTTTTTAAATTTAAAGTTCCTATTTTCTTAAATTCCTCTCTTACCTATACACATTTTTTACACCAAGTATCTTTTCGGAGTTACTTTCTATCAGAAGTATCTCTCCTTAAGTTCCTTTCCACCTGAAGTACCTTTCCTCTCTATCTAAAGTACTTGACTGCAGTTCCTGCTTACCTGAAGTACTTGCGTTTATTTACACCGAAATTGGCATTTTTCGGGGTTATACTAGCCTCTCAAGTATTTACTCGCGAGTGAGAGTAAATACTTGTTTTAATCACTTCAATTCTGGCGTTTACTTGTCATTTTAATATGTTCAAGTATTTACTTAGTAGAGGGGTTGTGAGGGGGAGAAAGACCAGGCGACTTATTCTCCAGAGCTTTAATGGCTGGCTGAGCACTTTCACCCATTCGGGCATCTTCAGGGTGACGTGGAACCATGAGGTCCTCAGCCTCAGGTGGACCTCATGGTTCCACGTCGCCCTGAAGATGCCCGAATGGGCGAAAGTGCTCGGCTAGCCATTAAAGATCTGGAGAATAAGTCGCCTGGTTTTTCTCCTCCTCACAACCCTTCTACTACAACACATGCGACGACAACCAAAGGAAGTATTTACTTGTCCTACTCGTTCTTCGTACTGGGTTGGTGAGGGGGAGAAGAACCAGGCGACTTGTTCTCCGATTTTTTATTTACTGGCCGAGTACTTTCGCCCCTTCGGGCATCCTCAGGGCGATGTGGAACCATAGGTTACCACAGCCCTGAGGGCTGTGGTAACCTATGGTTCCACATCGCCCTGAGGATGCCCGAAGGGGCGAAAGTACTCGGCCAGTAAATAAAAAATCGGAGAACAAGTCGCCTGGTTCTTCTCCCCCTCACCAACCCAGTACGATGAGAGATGCGACGACTCAACCAAGAAGAACTACTCGTTCTTATTCACACCGCCCATTCTCTTTTTTGACGTCGCATTTTTCGATGTCCGTGGATTGTGAAGGGGAGAGAAACTAGGCGACTCATTCTCCAATTGTTTATTCTCTGGCCGAGTACTTTCGCCCGTTGTGAGGAGAAAGAGTCGCCTAGTTTCTCTCCCACTCACAATCCACGGATAAAATTAATCGATCGAACTTGGATAAAGCTTGTAGTCTATTACTGGCCCTAAGTATAACATACTTATACATTGACGTGTTTTAGGCCTTGGCACGTCCGACCCCGGTAGTTCTTCTTGCCGGTTGTTCTTGGGCGACTCGAAAAATACATATAAATAATACCTAGTCGCGAAACTCGACATATAATTTACAAAATTATAAACGGCACCTCGGACGAATTTCTCTGTTTGGAATTTTTTTGTTATTGTTTGCTGTTGTTAGGAAACCGCAATAACCTGGATTGCATTATCAACATTGCGGACAAGTCGACTGTGATCAGGTGTATTGCGTATCGCTGCAGCCTTGCGATCCTTTGTGGCGGTATGTTTTCAACGTTCGATCGAAATTTCTTCATTCGTTTTGCGTTTTTTGTAATTTTTTTTATACTCTCTAATGTTTTCGCTTTTTCGTCCGTTTGTTTACTTGTTCGTCGGGAGATTTTCACTTTTGCTGCCGCGACATCAACGCTATCACTTACCGATGCGGTATCAACTGTCAACTCAAATGTGGGCCGATTTTCCAAGGCCGTAGTTATTTTTAATCACGTAGCGATCATATGACGGCCGTCGTTGGGCCAGTGTTGCCAGACCTCCCCTTTTTGGGGGAAAACTCCCCCAAAATGATGAAAAAAGAACTCGTTCCCCTTTTCCCCCAATCCTCCCCCATTTTCGTTTTTTGCTTCCCTTTTTCCCTTTTTTCTCTGAAAATGTTGAAAAACGAAATTTCAGGAAAAAGCTTTTTTCCCACACCCGCACAAAGGAGGGATTTCTATAGTCGTCTACTCGTCTTTGCCTTTCTGTGATCCATGTTTCCGTCTCCGTGCAGCCGTGCTCTATCACCGTGCACTTTGCCCGCTGTATTATATATATACTCCAGCTGATGATGAACTTTATCCGTGGCCCGTTCGCTCTCCGTCAGGTCTATGCTTCTCTCGTTTTTAAAAATTTTATTGCGTGTTTGCTAAACGGATCGATCGTCGCTTATTATTCTCTTCAACGAATCGTCGCTTATTTTTCTCTTCAATGAATCGTCGCTTATTCTTCTCTTCAAATTTCCAAGCAGACTGGTAAGTTGAACAATAATTTTCTTGCTGCCCGCATATTTAGCTCCATTCTCTTAAAATGCTTCTATCTACGGTGTTTTCTTTCCTTACGTTCCTACCTGTCAAAGATAAGAAAGTTAAGTACCTATAGGTAGAGATCGAGTTAAAAAAATTTTTTTTTGCTTCCGTTATGTACCCACCTAACCAAGCGTTGCATTGACCAGCTTTTACTCTAAGAATCGATTTTACTTTAGGTTTGTATCATGTCGGACTCGGAAGACGGTTACCAAACGCCCCCAATATCAAAAAAGAAGAAGCTGAGTAGCAGTTCAAAGTTTCCTAGCCACATTGTGTTTTGATTGTTCCTAACAATAATTCAGAGCTACATTTTTTGCAATTAATAAGTTTATAAATTTAATGTTGAAAATAAAGCGTTACCTATTTGTTTTAGGTTCATGTTAAATAAAGCGTGTCCTAGTCATTTTGTGTTTAGGTTTTTGATTCCTAAAAAATTAAAATCTGAAAATTCAAGCTTTAAGCCAAATTTCAAGAAAATTTTTCATCATGTGTTGTTTTTTATGGCTTTTTAGCTACCACAATAAATCCCCCAAAGCTCCCCCTTTTGGTGAAAAAAATTCCCTTTTTTTTGTCTTAAAATGCCCTATTTTCCCCTTTTTCTTGTCGAGGATTCCCCCAAACATCCACTTCGGACCTGGCAACACTGCGTTGGGCTCTCGTGATAGCGATAACTAATTTTCCTTTCGCAATCTATCCCTTTCCGTTTCACTGTTATTCTTTCGTCGAATCGATTTCCGTTTTGCCCGGTTCAGCGACTGATAAATTCAACCGTCGGTGGAGACATGTCAATTGCGAGTGCCAGGTTAAACCAAGTGCTGAGGAATCTCTCTAGTCGTCGATATCAACAAAACTTGATCAAATGTGTCGTTTCGACGGCTCCCGTCCACGTCCGGAGCTTTCACCAAAAATTGTAAGTGGTCGAATTTTCCGCACGTAATCGTGTCACCGATTAATCCAAAAAACCAGGACTTTCGTACTTCGTAGAGCGTTTTTCGAAAATATATTAGTCCGCCGTCCCTCGTTGTTCCGGATATTCCACTTTCTATAATTTCTTGTTTTCATTTTTCTCATGCCCGTCTAGGACGGGGAGGATAATCTGCGACCTGAAAAGGACACCGAATGGTTGGAAGCTACGACAGATCCGCCTGTTCGCGGACTATCCGAGCCACATTAAAGTCCCATTGCCTGCTCTTTCGCCGACCATGGAAATGGGCACGATCGTCACCTGGGCTAAGAAAGAAGGTTCGCCTTGTGATAAACGTTTTCTCTAGTTTTATTCCTCTACGAAGAGTTATGCGGGTAAGGATCGACTGTGAGTAGCCTTGAGTCCGAAAATGACTCTTATCGGTTCTTAACCGTCCTTGAATCTGTATCACGAGTCGTATTTTTTTTCTTTCGCGTTGCGTCAACATGCGTTGATTGAATTGCAATTCTATGCAAATGCGGAAATTATACTAGTTACCTCCCTTTGGTAAGCTCGTCGTTTTTTAATAATGTGACACTTACATTCTGTTCTATTGGCCTAGAAACGAAATTCTGATTAATTGACTCGCCTATCCTTTTCGTGGAAATCACGTGATGCGTTTGTGTTGGAATGGAGCGCTGGTTTATTATTCAATAATAAGTCATTGTAACTGGCCAAGAAAAAATTGTTTAACCTCCGTCAAAAGTTGATGTTTCACGTTCCAAGGTGTAGTAGAATCCGAATGACCAATTAAAAAAAAAAAAAAAAAAAAAAATTCTGTCCGTCCGCCGTCAAAACTTTTCCGAAGAAATTGTAAAGCGCGATTCACACTATAAATAACGTCAACGTCCCATCACGGACCGGCTACCTCACTTCAGACCAGCTACTCATTCACACTACACCGTCATGAACCGGCAAAGCATCATCACATAATGATTTGCCGCTTTCCAGTTTGTATTCGGTTCCCTCGTTGTTCACTGGTGTTAGTTTAGGTATTACAAAATGCCAAAATTTACAACGCATTCATGTTAGACGAAGAAGAAGATTCTAATCAATTTAAAAGACGAAAAATATTCACCAAAAGAAAGCTTGTAGGAGAATACTATACATTATCTAAAAAATTGGAAGATGACGAAATTCCCTTTTACAAATATTTTAGAATGTCACAAGATCAATTGTATTTCCTTTTGCTTAAAATTGAAAACAACTGTAACAACTGTAACTCCCTGACGCAAAACAACAACACACAAAAAAGAGTACGCTTCGTGATTGATTAAAAAAATACTGTGCTGCACTGCACCTGTATTTTTGTTGTGACAGCTGAGACCAGCCAGTTTTCGAACAATACCGAGCGCTCCCGAATGATCCCAAACTACCCCGAAAACTTCCTTTTTTTCTTTTTTTTTTTTGTGGAAAACCAAAATATTTACATTTTTCCGGAGCGATGCCAGACTATCGGGTATTCCGGACTGTTGGATGCCAGACTAAGGGACTTCGACTGTAGCTAAATTCTTGAAATTTCCACTTAAAAAACATTCGTGGTCTGACAATAGCTCAATTCTTTAGCCAATCCACTACTTCGATTTTTAGGTATTTTTAAGAGGCGGGGGAAATTCGCATTTTCGGAGGTTTTCAAGACGTAGGTATCAATTTGTATAGGTTTTTGTGTGTCATGGACAGAGATAGCTCTGAACGCTTTCTAGGACGATAAAAATACTTGCATTAATAATTCGCCCAATTTTTCGGGGAACAAACACTTACCAATTTTTCACCTTGGGAGACCCGTTTCCCATCAATTTCTTTCATAAACGCTGAATTGAATAAAGTCTCTTCAAAATCTATTGATGACTCACAATTTATCAAACTTTTGAGGAATTGTTGAGCATTTTTATTCGGATAATTCTTTAGAATATGCGGTCTTCAGTTTTCATCACCTTTTTTCATAACAATATACCCAATACGTTTTGAAATTCAGGTGATAGACTGAACGAAGGCGATCTTTTGGCGGAAATTGAAACGGATAAGGCGACCATGGGCTTTGAAACTCCTGAAGAAGGCTTCCTAGCCAAAATTCTCATACCTGCTGGCACTAAAGAGGTCCCCATTGGAAAGGTAAATGTGTACCACTTTATATAATCTATTCACTGAGTTATTTGTGATGATTTCGATGAAGGAGGACTATTAAATGTTTATTCATTGTAAAATATTTTCTGTCGTCTAATGATGTAGAGGAGGAAAATATGCCGACTTGTTCTACAATTATTTTTTGTCTGCTTGTGTTTTCTTTCCTCTGGGCTTCTTAGAAATATGAAATATCTTTAGAATTGAAAGATCAGCAAATAAGTTGTCAATTTTTTCCCCTGCACTCAACTTTAACTCAATGATTTTATGCGACTCAGATTTACGAATTGTCTACCGGTTTTAACTTTGTACGCTGCATCTTGGATAGGAAATTTCCTTTTTTGAATGTGATTACAAGAGTTTAATTGAATTTTCTTTCTCAGAATGTGTGCATCATTGTTGATAACGAATCTGACGTGGCGAAATTCAAGGATTTTAAAGACGATTCTTCACCTGCTGCTGTAAAACCTGTTTCCCCGTCGGTGGCTGCGCCTGCTGCGAGTAAGTTGTCATATTGTTAACTGGCTTGGTGTGCGTGCTAGAGAAAAGAAAAAGGTGCGCTTGATTTGTGATACCATTTCTTTGTCGGCTATTCAAAATCGCAAAAATCGGCTTTTTTTAAATGTTAGCTCTTGCGTCCAGAAATTGCCGGCGAATCATTAGTTGTCCCTGCATGAATGTTTCATTTACTCAAGTTAATGATATTTTACAGCCCCTGCTCCACCTCCGCCAGCTACACCAGCTGCCCCCGCACCAGCTGCCCCTGCACCGCCTCCAGTCGTTCAGCCACTTACTGAAAAAGGACGAATATACGCCAGCCCAATGGCGCGTCGTCTGGCCGAGAAGAAAAATCTTCGTTTGGAGGTAAAATTACTGGTTGCTACTAATCTATAATAACCATTGCTTCTAATGTTTGCTCTTCTTTCGTTTATTCTGGAGCTAGCATAGCATTTTTATCTTAGGAACCAATTTTTCTCTATTTTAATTAGCTATTCTTTTGTCGCTAAAGAGAAAAAATTATGTCACTATAATGCGTTTAAAAAATTTGTCTTATAACTTGAAAATAATCAGTAGAATTGTACTTAATTAACTCTTATTCATGTTTTCAGCAAATTGGAAAAGCGAGTGGTCTGATGGGTTCGATTAAGAGCACGGATTTGCAGATAGTTAAAAAAGGCACCGTCAGTGCTGCAGCTCCATCTTCCGGCGCACCGTATGAGGATCTTCCCGTCTCGAATATACGATCAGTCATCGCCAAACGTCTAATGGAGTCAAAAAATGTAAATATTGCAACGTGAAAGTGTCTCGATTTTAATTTTCAAACTATCCCCTCTTTTATTTAGTGAGATGTTCATCTCTGAATTGTAGGCACGACAGGAATAGGATCTACGGTCTTTGTTAAAACTATCATAATAAGTGACAATATTTTTCCATAGACTATTCCTCATTACTACTTGACCGTCGAGTGCTGCGTAGATGATATCCTATCTTTACGAGCGAATCTGAACAAGGCGTTGGAAAAGGATAATGTCAAGTTAAGTGTCAACGATTTTGTGATCAAAGCTACGGCTCTTGCTTCGCTCAAGGTCAAAGAAGCTAATTCAGCGTGGATGGGTACATACATCCGACAGTAAGTTTTTGATTTTCGCATGTTTCTTTTGTGTGATGATTTTTATTAACAACATTACATCTTCGAACTATTTTGGTTTATTATAATAATAAACCATTGTAATCGCTTATGAAACGAAAATTTCTAGCCTCCCTTAAAAATCGATGTTTTACATTTCAAGGCACGTAAAATCAAAATATCCAATAAAAAACGCTGCAAATTGTTCAGTGGTTTATTATTATTCCTTTGTTTCAATTGTGATTTAAAAAGATCACCCATTTGTAATAGAAACTATTTTTCAAACATTTGTGAAGGTTGCCAGAAAACAGATTGGTAACTATAATGGAAAACTCCTCTAGCGACTATGAAAATTTTTATTGTTTTTAATTTTTCTTAATTATTCTATTGCAAGTTAAATAACTTGATTAACCGTACAGCTGAAGGCAATTCCAACGCGTAAAGAACGATGTTTATAGCTCCATCAAGTCCCGAGTTATACATGAATTTCTGAACTCACAAAAATTGCTCATACAAACTCAACAACGCAACCGCAACTGCAACCGCCAACCGCAATAATTCGCAACCATCAAAGCTATAGACCTCGTGATGGTCTTATTCGATTCATTTTCATAGAATCAATGTAAATTCATATTAAACACACCTATGTTTCAAAACCTAAGAAAATGCGAATTTTCTCCCCCTCAAAAATCAAATAACTTGAAAACTAATAATAAACAAAAATTCTGTCCGTCCGTCAACACTTTTCTGAGGAAACCAAAAATCATTCTTGGCCATTTCCCATCTAATTTTCTAGGTATAACGGCGTCGATGTAAGCGTTGCCGTCAGCACGCCGCGAGGATTGATTACGCCGATTGTCTTCAACGCACATATTAAAGGTCTCATTGAAATTAGCAGGGACGTAAAAACTTTAGCTGGCAAAGCTCGCGACGGGAAGCTTCAACCTCACGAATTTCAGGTAAATTGCATTTCCGAAGTGTTTTTTTAGTGTATGGCTCAATAATTTGTGAGTGTAGAGGAGCCTCAGTGGCTTGTTTTTTTTTTTTTTGTTTTTGTTTTTTTGTAAAAAAAAGTGTGGATTGCCACAAATAGCAGGACTCAACTTTAAATTGCTTTATAAATAGATAGTATTTTTGCTAGAAAATTCCTCAAACTCGAAAAATTTCTTCTTGGACAAAATTAAAAATTATTGAAAGAACGAAAAACAGGTGCAAGGACGACAAAAATGTCGTTAAAGATATATAAAATCTCACTGCTAGGAGTGGCTCCCAGAAAAGCATAACGAAGAGCTCAAACTGCTTGCCCCCATTTGGACATGCTTGTAAACTAAATACCAAATAAAACCTTCCTCTCTGTTAACAAACTTTGATTGCACTGTCCTTATTATCTTGCCCTCTTCCTAATTCTTAAATTTGACTTTAAATGTCATTGCATCACGTAACCACATTTTTAAAAAATTGTTTTTCTCCTGAATTGTAAAATGTTTTATTCTCTTTCAGGGAGGCACGATTTCTGTATCGAACTTGGGAATGTTCGGAATTGATCAGTTCTGCGCCATCATTAACCCACCGCAGTCGTGTATTTTGGCTGTTGGTAGCTCAAAAGCAAGATACGTTCCCGGCCCAGATGGAAAAGGGTAAGCGAATTTCTCTATTCAGCACTATTTGATATCCTCGGCTGAAAAATTTACGTTTGGTTTTCGGTTTTAGTGCGGTGAAGAACTTCATGAAGGTGACATTGAGCTCCGATCACCGAACTGTCGACGGAGCCGTAGGTGCTCAATGGTTGTCCGCTTTCAGGGACCTGATAGAAAATCCTCACAAAATGCTTCTGTGAGGAACGTCTAGATAAGCCGTCCAACGATCTAGGTAGGAATGCACGTCGATTTTTTTCAACAGTTCCACAAAAGTTTGAGAGATTGTGACGTATTCTTGTTTATTCTTCAACTGCCCACAAACCGTGCTCAATTGAGCCATCTTGGAGTTTATGGACCAGTATATTTCCTAAGAGTGTTCGATACGTGGTTCTCGAGTTATCGCAGTTTTTATGTGAAATTTTCGATTTTTTAGGTAATTGGCAAGATTGTATGATTATTTGTGGCTCTATAACACTAGTTCTATACTCGGTGGAAAGGTCGTCAAACACTCTCTTTTGCTGTATCGTTAAGCAATCAATTTTACTTTAAATTGAGTAAGTGAAAAAAGAAAGATTATTTAAAATTACGATGGTGGCCTAGGACTTCGCACTTACCAATATGTTTGTAGGTGGAAACTTTCACAAGAGTTTTGATTAGGTAGGTACTATAACAAGTGGATGGTCTTTCCAAATCATGATGGAGGCAAAGGAATAATAAACCAGTGTACATTCATTTGCAACTTTTTTTTTTTCTTCTTTTATTATATCATCAGGGTCTTTCTGTGTCCAAGCGACTCAGGATCATTACATCAGTATCCTGTTACCATAATACCTAAATGCCGTTGAATTCAAGGCCAATGGTTCTTAAAAAAATATTACAATTATAAATTATTTTTTCAATACCTTTAACTATTGGTACCTACTCGTGTTTGTGAAGCCTCTTTTTCCTATCAAGCTAAATCTAATTATACTATCGTCATACTATCTGATTATTTCAGTTTGCCATGCTGTGGCGATTGAACTGCTATCAATGACTCGGATATTATAATACTCGCGTTGTGGATCAATCGCCTTCCACCCTCTTCCGCCTGCAGTTGACTCACAATCGAAAAAGAACTTCGATAACGACCTCCACAGTTCAAACTGTATTTATATTAGTTGTGTACATTTTGTTATCGTCCAAGTCATAGCTACCGGTGATATCTTGCGAAATTTTTTTTCTTCGGGATTTCTTCGAAATCCTCATATTGAGGAACGAGTCGCGCGCTACTGACTTGAACCCTCGAAGGTGTTAAAATCGTTTTTCACTACCCCCTCCTCAATGTAAATTGTAGTCTTTCAATTGTTAATATTGAAGAAATTTTGGTTTCCGTCAAGAGATTTTATATGTATAAACTGTGCCACGTTATGTTGAAGCATTTTAAATAAAGTTGTCCTAGTTTTTTCTTCAGTTTTTCATACGATTTTTCCAACTAGCCTCCATTTTTATCTTCTCTTAAACTTAAGCTGTTAAATGATGAAAATTATCGTCAATTTTTTTTTTTTTTTTTTTGTAAAATGGTCATTTGTGATGGTCACTTCTAGCCCCCTCAAAATGTTGTGTAGAATCCGAATGTATAATAAGCGAAAATTCTCATCTAAAAAAACTATTAGTGCTAACTATAACTATAAAAGAAAATTTCACAAAGCTCAATCTTAGCTTAACAGTCGCTTGATTCGTTAGCCAAATCGATATCTCAATTTAGTGCGGGGTGTGAATGTCCCAGCTCATTGTTATACAATACTTACTATATAATACACTTCACATTCACATGTTCCAATATTTTTTGAACATCGTTGATATAAATTTATTTGAATTTTTGACGCTGAGTCGAATGAGATCAGTGGGACTAATAGTTTAATGATTCTCGATTTATCACAGCTTTTATGCGGCCTTTTGAGAAATTTGGCAGATGGTATAACTTGATACTTTCTGTGCAAAACCACTGTACAATTTGCAGCGTTTTTTGTTTGAAAGAGATAACTTTCCAGGTACAGGGCCCGACAAATTTCTAATTTCATCCATCCAGCAGTTACAGCCCTAAATTCAGAGAAATGCCAGAAAACGTGATTTTCGCGAAAACAGCAGCTTTTGACTTTGCGAACTTATAACTTCTAGACTAATTGCTCATTTTATTTATTTATTTTTTTAAACGTGATTTTGTTTATAATTTATCTGCAGATTAGGGCCTAACTTAAATTTTTGTTCGGTATTTTAATATGGCGTGTAGAGAAAAAAGTGAAACAAAAAAAACGTAATACCGATTTTCACATTTTTGAAGTTTTTCGAACACTATTCCAAAACACGTCGAGAAAAAAAGAACTTTCTTGTAGTTGAAAGATCCCAACAAGATGTTTCTAACGATGGTTAAAAATTAGTTTTACATATCATAATTGGGGGGTTTTTATGTTTCTGTGTTGGAGACTCCATAACTTCTGAATGAAAGCTGCTTTTTCATTGTTTGTTAACTTAAACTGTTCAAATTTGAGTATTGTTTGCACAGAAGAAACTTGGCATTGATTGGATCAAAACTAAATACTTTTTAGGCCGCATTTCTGAAAATAATATTGTTTCGAAATCACGTTTTTTTTCATTTTCAGGTTTTTTTTGTAGGCAAATAGTTTTGAAGTCGGCTTTGTTTATTTTTGAACAATAATTTATTTTTATTTTTTTTTTAAGTTTTTGCCTTTGGTAAAGGGTTATTTTCCGCCTCATTACTATACTTCTCGATCGTTTTGTAGCCGAAGGACGATGAGAGTTTTCTTACTACTACTATAGGCGGATCCAATTCCGCAATTTTCGAGAAGACTGTAATTATCGACGAGGAATTAATATTGAAGATCTCCTGGGTCCAGGCGATTAAAAATTCGTCCGCTTCTACAATCATCGTAGCCTCGAAATTGATCATTATGGCGTCAGCCAATACTGCGTCAACATTTCTATTTTAAATCCTGGCCAGGTATTATTTATCGTTTAATTTTATACGACCGCTGTCTATGCTGAAGACCTACTCTCGAGGCTAGTATTATTTTTTGTACTCCGTTTCCGCTAGATAATAAATATGGGCCATTATGTTTTCTATATCATTTTTTCATAATATTTACACCTTCAATATTCACTCTTCTCTACAATTAAGCCATCACGCGAAAATTCGCGTTCGCTTCCAATTAAAAGCAGTCAAAGAAATTGAAATGTGCTGAAATATATTTCACCGCCGTTGGTTCAGTGGTCGGAAAATCGATCGCATTGTCCACTACGCCCAGCAGGGACAACAGAATGGTTTTCCGAAGGACGTAACAAAGCTATGCCTCATTACACAGCGGGTAGATGTGTTAGTAAAACGCCAACTCAGATTCAAATACCTATCAGAGCCTGCGTCCATCGCACGGACACACTGACTTCACTCTGTTGTCATGGTGCTCCAACACAACATACAGCGGAATACAAATCGACTAACACAATATCCTAAAGCCCATCCCAACATCGCGTGTTCTCTTGACGGCCCATTACCTTCGGCTTGTGTTCGCCAAGCAGACGAAGTTCGTAGTTCGTCGGTTCATATACCACTCGCTAGTTCCTATCGATTTCAGCTGGTGAGACAATAGCGATTTAGCACTTCTTCCACAGAAGAAATCCTATTAATAATAGTATGGCCGGGCTGTCACCAATTATTCGCACGATTTTTTCCATCTAAGCGACCATAACTTGCATGATTAACCTTATTCATAGGATTTTTCGCATATTAATTTAAAATCCCCCTTTTGAAAAGTATATTCAAATGCACTTGATAATTATTCCTAGCCGAGAGAATAAAATACTTTTGAGAATATATTTAAAAAAATATTTTCGACGAAATTATTGGCTACAATTACATTCAGCGCATACCCAACAGAAAAACCGCATTTTGTTTGCAGAACCAATATTTTTAACACAATTGTTGGGGTGAGGGGGAATAAAATCGGCGGCTCTCTCTCCAATTTGTCTTTTATTTGCCAAGATCTTTTGCCCATCATGTTGGACTATGTAGCCTTGAAGATGCCCAAGTGGGCGAAAGATCTTCTTAAAAGAAAGACAATATGGAGGAAGAGTCACTGCTTACCTCCCCCTCACCGCAACAATTAACAATTATGAGGAAAATGAGACAAACTAAGTGTTGCCAGGTCTCAAGAGGAGAATTAGGGGAAACCTCGATCAGAAAAAGGGAAAAATTGGTGATTTTTAAACAAAAAGGGAGCAATATACAGAGCCGTTAATATAAAATTCGGGCAAATGCCGGTTGAGCAATTTTGTCTTATTTGAAATGCCGAACCTGAATGTTTTATAATATTTTAAGTCACCGTCTGCGCCAAATTTTAATGACTCATCGACTAATTTTTTTGTTTTTGCACAACCTGTCCTTCGATCTACTCAAAACTCGATCTTGCACAAAGTAGTGCAACTGTGAACTGTGAATGTACACAGAAGGGCATCGTGTAGGTAGTGTCACACTTGGTTTTGCGTTGTTTTTATCACTGATACAGAAAGAAATGCAGAGAAAAAAAGAAAAGGAAAATTGGGGGTCAGCGTCATGTGGGGCCCTGTATTTATTTCTCCCCTTTTGGTTCATTATTCAATAATAGACCATTGCGTAATCGGCCAAGAAAAAAAAATTATTTTTGGAGCTATAAAAAGGTGAAAATATTCAAAGTATTAGTTTGTTTAAAAGATAAAAATTTTCTCCTCGTTCAGGTAGGATAAGAATAATAGTGGTTGAGGAAATTATTCCTATACCCCCTCGCTTATTCATAAAATTGCGTATGTCAAAAAAGCATCATCCTGGTTGAATATGGGCGGGAGTCACAAGAGGAAGAGGATTCGCTGGGATGAAATTTTCAGGGTCACCAATCTGTTAGTGGAAACGTTGACTAGTGTTCGGATGGTCTTATTGAATCATAATTAAAGCAAAAGAATAATAAAGCATTGTACAATAATTACCAGGCCCCATTTTCTAGTTGAAGGTTCTCCCTAATCTCCTCTGGAGACCTGGCAACACTGTTCGTAATGGCAGAGCGACAAATTGGCGCCGAAATTCAATTTTCCATTGGAGTAACGTTGCTATTATTGCGAATCGAGGCTACGAAAGTGGCATACAGCATAGTGTACTACTTTTGGTTTATTATTAATAATAAACCATTGTAATCGCCCAAGAAAATTTTTATTCAAACCCCCTCAAAATTTGCTGTTTTACGTTTCAAGGCATGTAGAATCCGAATATCCAATAAAAAAATTCTGTCAGTCCCCCGTCAACACTTTTCCGGCCAAACTATAATAGCTACATTTTCGAACTTTTCACCAAAAATCAATCTCGGCCTCACAGCGGCCCAATTCTTGAATCACATTGCTAGCTCAATTTTAAGGGTATTTTGGGGGGGGGGGGGGTTTGAGGGGGAGAAAATTCATAATTTCCATGGGTTTTCAGAAAAAGGTGTATTTGGTATCAATTCCTATAGATTTTGGACGCTGAATCGAATGAGACCATCGCGGGGACGATAGCTTTATTGGTTCTCGAGTTATTGCAGCTTTTGTGTCAAATTGAGGAGATTTTCAGAAATTTGGCATGAGAGTATAAATCGAGAGTTCTTGGAGCTATAAAAATCGTTCGTGGGAACGTTCACAAATGTTCGGAATAATTACTATCACAAATGGATAGTCTTCTTGAATCATTATTGAAGCGAAGGAATAATAAACCACTGTACAATCATTTGCAGCGTTTTTTCCATTGTATACCTGCGCCTAGAAAAGGGCCAAGTGTTGGATAGGATCCAGGAAAGCTAATTGGCCAAATGCCGCTCAAAATACCTGTAAATTATTTCGTGGATTTTCACCGACTCAGGTATTTTTTTCGAAACGGACAAATGACAATGGAGCTGTATTACAATCCGATGAGCTTCCCAGCCAGGGCTGTCCTTCTCGCAGCTCGCGCACTCGACGTCGGACTCGAATTGAAGAAAGTCGACCTTCTCAGCGGCGAACATTTGACGGAAGACTTTATGAAAGTAAGAACGTAGTAAAACGAAATCTCGAGTTACAATTCGTCGCTTAAACACCAACATGGGTTATACATAATTTCTATTGGGAATTTCACGCCCGATCGATGAGTGCAGCCAGTTTGTCGAGAAAGCCACTCGTTAAGCTGTTAATGTCAGTTTTGCAACAGGATATAATTCAAATCCTTGGCAACATGCCATAACTCAGCCCAGAATAGAGACGAAGAGATAGTAAAACGGATGAGACGTTATGGCCTAAGAACAAATTGAAAATCAAGCATCGGAATGTGGATAGTAATTTGCTCTGACTCAAAAATTTTATTTGGCCACACGGATTTATCACGAGTGAAGAGTACAACTTGCTACAACTCAAGAGTAAAAAGGACAACATGCTGCAACTCGGTTATTTTTCCTTATAAATAATAATTATTCAAAATTTCCGTTTTACTAAACTTCGATGCAAAGTCAAAAAGTTTTGTTTAACAAAAGAAATATCGAAATAAAAATGTTTTCGTCTCTCCTGAAAATTTGAGAAATAGAAAAGTAATGTTGGTGTTTAAGTGGAGTTTGTAGTATTTATGTACTGGCGAAGGGAGTACACAGTAAAATAGAATCTTAAAGAGAGATATAATCAATGAAATAATTAGTCGATCGATTGCAACAGCGGCAGAAGTCGCTAAATAGTAACTCACTCAGTGAGGAAGAAAAAAACCGTTAGGAACTAAAGATAGTGTCAGTCATTTGTAAATTCTGTGACTAGCAGCATTTGCTCAACTTAACTCAGAAGTTCGTTCTCGGTTGATAGAAATGTATAACCAGTTTTAATGGGATTATGTATGAATAACAAGTTCCTAGGGAGGTTCTAGTTGTTATTGCTGAAAGATTCCTCAACAGTTGAGTAATTTGTAAAGAATTATGCGAGGATATCCAGAAAATAAGGTTACAACTGCTGCCAAAAATCGAAAAGTGCATATATTTTAACCAAATTTACAGGGTATGTTCCACAATATTATGTTTATTCTTCGAAATAATCGCCATCCCGATCAATACATTTTTTCAGCCTCGGCACCAGCTTTTGTATACCCTCGTCGTATACAAAAATTGGCTTTGAAAGCCAATTCTTCAGCAAAAAACAGGAGGAGGGGATGCTGACTCGTGGTGTGTCTCTCCTTCACCACAACGCCCGACCCCACACCGCTCGTGTGACCCATCCACCATATTCTCCGGACCTTACGCCCTCAGATTTTCCTCAAATTGGCTTTGAAGCCAATTCTTGACACCTCCTCGTCGTTAGAAAACCTTTTCCACCCAAGAACTTTTTCAATTTAGTGAAAAGATGAAAATCTGAGGGCGTAAGGTCCGGAGAATATGGTGGGTGGGTCACACGAGCGGTGTGGGGTTGGGCGTTGTGGTGAAGGACAGACACCACGAGTCAGCATCCCCTCCTCCTGTTTTTATGCTGTTCTTCAATTTTTTGAGGGTTTCGCAATATGTGTCAGCATTGATGGTTGTCCCTCTGGCCATAAAATCCACCAAAAGCAACCCTTTTCTGAAGGAGAGACGGCCTTCCACTCCTTTCTTTGTCGTCAGTGTCCGTGCGACCTTCTTTAAGAAGTCTAACCCACTTGAAAACATGTTGACGTGACATTACCTCAGGTCCGTAAGTGCCCACAAGCAGACGGTGGATTTCGGAAGCAGATTCGTGACGCATAGTCAGGAACTTGATGACAGGGTGATGATGAGAGAACAGCACCTTCAGAGGTTGACGAAATCTGCTCCTGCGACGCCATTTCTCAACTGACTGACACGGGGTTGGACTTATTTTGAACTTTACGAACCCCTCTACAAGAAAATCCCTGTGCCCCTTCAGGGGACTTGTAACCTTACTTACTTACTTACTTTCTGGATATCCTCGTAGCTAATGCACCCACAAATAGCCCATTCCTCGAGAGGTCGATACGGATGAACGCTGTCAAAACTTGTGAGCTTGTCGCATCATTATATAGAGCATTATTTTAATTTCATTTTGAGTATATTTTTAAATATCTTGGCGTGATTTGCAGATTAATCCCCAACATACGGTTCCATTTCTGATCGACGGTGACCTACACTTGACTGAGAGGTAGGGTTCATTTTCAGTTTATTTGTTCATTGCAGTTTACTTGAAAGAAGGAGAAACATGGCGAGAAGGCTCAGGTACAGCAGAAACACTTCAAGGTTGCTGCAGCCTCACTGAGTTTTAAAGCACAATTAGATTCTAATCGCTCACAATTTTTCCCCTCCATTTTTTATCCAAATTTGACGTTTTACGTTTCAAGGCATGTAGACCACGAAAATTCAATATAAAAAGATTGTGCCCGTCAACACTTTTTTAAAAAAAAACTATAACACCTATTATACGTACTTAAAGTTTGAACCTAAAATCAATCTTGGTCTGAAAACGGCTCAATTCTTTAGCCCAATCGCTGTTTCAATTTAAAGGGTATTTTGGGAAGTTTGAATAGGGAAATTCGTCTTTTTTCAAGTTGCAAGGTATTAAATGATAGCTTTGATGGCCCTCGAATTATCGCACCTTTTACGTGAAATCTAGAGAAATTTGGCGAGATGGTATAACTCGATAGTTAGAGGAGCTATAAAAATTGTTCTATACTCGTTGAAATGCTCGTCAAACACTCTCTCAATCTGTATCGTTAGACCATAATATTCGACAATAAACTGAATAATATCTATATGTATAAAACTACACAACGAGGAGGAGGAAGGAGAGGGTATACTATTGATGACTCATTGACACAGATTTTCGCGTTTTTTGCCCGTTTTTCTCCGATAACTTTTGAACCAACCATTTTTACATAGGTTTATTACTCGGCGAGAAAGAGCTATCAAAATTCTACAATTTGGAGTATTTAATTTTATTTTTATGTTGTGTCACCGCGGAGCTAGAAATAGCGCTCGAAGAAAACGCATTACACGTTTTTTTCTAAAAGTGGAATATATCTCGAAAACAAAAAAATTATCACTTTCCTGTTTTTATTTTTTATCGATCCTAAATTAAATTTTCTCAATTTGCTTGCACAAAACGTATTTTTTCAAAATTCGCGAACGTGGCGAAAAAAATTCTTAAGTTATTCAAACTCTAAAAGTATGAAAATCGAAAAAAATTAATTGTTACAATTTGATAGAGTTTAGAATTCCCTTTAAATTCAAATTCTACGTCTAATTTCCTGTTGGAATAATTAATTAATCAAATTTGAACAATACTGTCAGTATTTGCAAGAAAATATACAAGTAGTGTAATACTAAAAATATGAAAAACTAAAAGTTGTCGTCAAATTTCCGACGTTTTGACGTCAAATTCGCATTGAACGTTAAATTTCCTATAAGAATAGCTTTCAAATTCACTTGAAAATGAACATTTAATTTTTACGACGTAGTACTAAAACTGAGGAACACTAATAGTTGTCGTTAAATTTCCGTCGTTTTGACGTCAAATTCGGATTCAGCGTTCAATTTTCTATAAGAATAGCTTTCAAAAACGCTTAAAAACAAAAGATTAATTTTCAGTCTCGCCGCTGCCAGCGGCCGGTGAAAAACTCGATTTACGGAAAATAATTTCTGTGGCGCTGTTTAAATTTTTTTCACCAAATTTTTTGCTACGTACGTGTGTAAGGCGTTCAAATGAAGACTCCTGCATAATAAAACAATTGATTCACATACATTTTGATCCCGAAAATCACGGTTAAAGACCAATTTTCGAGCTTTCTAAAACTGATTTTTTTGGACCACTTGCAGATTTTTCCGAAAATTGAAAAAAATCACAAAAATACATCTTGGTATGACACAACTTTCCTGAAAATTTCAGATTTTTATCTCTGTTGAGAGAGGAGTAAAAAATCGTTAACTGATCGGTTCATGAAAATCGCAGGGGTACCCCTTGGATTTTTTACGAAAAATTTTTTAGAATCGATTTAGCTCAAATTCAACTGTAGTGAATTGACCACTCCAGTATCAAGTCAGAGGCGTTACCATGGAAGCGCTAGGGAGTTGAACTGAGAACAGATGTTGTGAAGTTTAAAAAGTGAATTTGGTAGAGATGTTTTGAAGAGTTGAATGTGTTAATAAAAAGATATGGTTACTGTGTTCCAACAAGTTTTGCACTTAATCATCTTAGTAGATAGAAGATCATAACATTTGGCGCCCAACTACAATGCCGTTCACGCGAAGCCAGAGTCACAGCGCAATCCGTCAATCGTCCTTGGAGGAAATAAGACGTGAAATGCAACGAGATCCCGAAGCAACAGTAAGATCGCTCCATAGCTCTAGTAATAATGATAGCCGATTGTCGCTTGGGCAATGCATTAGCCCGTCTCACAATCGTGAAATGGAAAATAATTCAATTTTTGACACTTTGAATTCGTTCAAAATCGATATCATGGCACAAATTCGCGAACTTCAGCAAGAAGTAGTGGATGTTCATCGTGACGTAGTGACAGCTTATGAAAACGTGAATCGCAAACTCGACGCGATGAACACACGTATTAAAGTTATTGAAGACAAAATTACTACGAATGACCACTCCGTGCAGAAGTCAAATTCCGTACGTGTACCTAATAACCCTACCGGCTCGACACGGAACGAGCACGATCGAGAGTTGATTAGGTATGTCACTGAGAATATCAAATTTGGAAATCGAGAATCAGACATTCCGCCTCAGTTTTTGGAAAACTTAGAGTCGAACATTCCTGACATAACAGTTCGGCCTGATTTCAAACGAATAATCGGTTGTTGCCTATACGATGAAGTCGTGAATTGGTGGGAATTAGCTAAACTCGATTGCAATTCCTATAATGACTTCAAAACCAAATTCATAAACCGTTTTTGGAGTAAATCAAAAAAATTGAAACTTTCAGACCTGCTCAATAACGGGTATTACCAGAAATCTTTTGGAACTAAAGAAAAGTATTTCTCTCACCTTTACTTGCTCGGAAAGCACCTGAAAACCCATGACGACGAAAATCTTATTGAAACTATTAGCCGTCATTTCCATCCTCGAATTATTGACCAAGTTAAATCGCTTAGAATCTCAAATCCAGACGATTTCATTGAATTACTCCTCCAGAATGAGACCCCGCAATCCAATTTTTTTCGTTTAAAGAACAATTACGTTGATCCTGTGAAGAATAATGGCATTGAATCCACTAAGCCGGAACATTTTCAACAGTCAAGATTAAAATTCCAACCGACGATAAGTCGCACATTCACAAATTCGGCTAACCCTAAATCAAATTTTTCAAAAACCCAGACCACTCCCGGGTTTCAACCTCGACGTATTAACACCATCACAAAAGAAACACAACCTGACAACTACGAACAAGAAAGTAACGAAAACTTGGCCTTTCAGGAATTTCAATTCCACAATAAAAAAAACGATCATCAGGGATCATCAACTCAAGAATAACTGATGATCCCGAACAAATTAATACAACAAACCAATTACCTTGCCCTATAATAACTATAAATTTCGAGAACATTAAGACGAATGCCCTCATCGACACAGGAAGCGAAATAACCTGTATTGACCAAGCGATAATTGAAGAACATGCAGGAATTTTTGTACGATGCCCAAAACTTCCTTTGGGAAATGTCACAATTGTCGGCGCTGGCCAAAAACCTCTGAAACCGATGAGTCAAATTTTGATAACGTTTAAAATTGGAGACATTTTTTTCTCGTACCCGTTTATTGCAATCGATAACCTTTCAAAACCAGTGATTCTTGGATCAGATTTCGCTCGAGACACTCTCATGATTATAGATTACAAGAACCATTTTATACAGATACAAGCCTTGGATTTTAGCGATCAAAGTACGATTGGTTTTAATAATACCGAGGTTACTAAGGCGCTGGTCTCTTCAATGATCGAATGTAGCAATAATAAGCCATTTGCATTGAGTCCAAATAGCTGGAAGAAACCTATTAACTTGGATGAATCGAACGTCTCACCTCAGGAGGCAGAAAGGTTTCGCAATCTTTTAAGTTCTTTTCCTAACGTGACCAATGAGAATCCAGGAAGGGTCTCTCATTACGAGCATTCACTGATTATTACTGACGATACACCATTCTACTTAAGATCGTACCCTATTCCAGTACACCTAGAAAAAATGGTTGACACAGAAATTCAACGTATGGAAAATTTGGGAGTTATAGAGCGAAGTACCTCAACGTATATCAGCCCTATTGTCATAGTGAAAAAGAAAGATAATACTGTCCGAATTTGCTTGGATGCGAAATTTTTGAATAAACGATTGCTGCCTGACCATGAAAAACCACTAACTATTGAAGAGATTTTCCAACGATGCCAATCTACGCGTTTTCTCTCCATTATTGATTTATCGGCTGCCTTCTGGCAAATTCCTTTAAAAAAAGAACATCAGAAGTATACGGGTTTCAATTATAAAGGACTGACTTACAATTTTACAGTTGTTCCGTTCGGCATCAAAACCGCATTGAGTGCACTTATCAGAGCGATTAGCTTTATATTGCCCACCGATCTCTCGAACAGTATCATTCATTATGTTGATGAATTTCTCGTGCTATCGCCATCGTTTGATGACCATATGCACTCGTTAAGCATGTTGCTTAAAACATTTGAAGTCCATAATATAACTATAAATGTGAAAAAATGCCAATTTTTTCGAACAAAAGTTGAATACTTGGGTTTCATCATTTCAACATCAGGCATTGAAACCTGCGATAAGAAATTAGAAACAATCAAAAACCTTCATCGACCAAAAAATGCTAAAGATGTTAAGCGTTTGCTGGGGTTTTTAAGCTACTATCGACGCTTTACTAAAGATCTTGCCCACCATGCAGCTGTCCTCAATGATCTCACAAAAAAAGGAGTGAAATTTATTTGGACAGAGAAGCAGGAACAAGCTTTAGAGAGTTTAAAAGCGTTATTTGTGAAACACATGGCATTACACCATCCAGACTTTGACAAACCATTTTTCTTACAAACCGATTGCTCAGGAATAGCAATGGGTGCGCAACTATTCCAAAAGAACACTAATGACCAGATATTAGTAATTTCATTTGCTAGTAGAGCTCTAAATAAAAACGAAGTAACATATTCAGCAACTGAAAAAGAACTAGCAGCAGTTATATGGGCAATCAAAAAATTCTATACCTATCTTGCTGGCGCTAGATTCACAATCATCACTGACCACCAAGCTCTCACGTTTTTAGAACGTTGTAAGCCTTCAAATCCACGTATATCTCGCTGGCAACTATTTCTTCAAGGACTGGATTATAAAATCGAGTACTGCAAAGGATCAGATAATTTTGTTGCTGACGCATTGAGCAGACTGCCATCGGGGAATCGGGATTCCGCTCCAGACGTTTATCATGTATTGAACATCAACCTCGAGAAATTTGTTAATCGATTCAACTTCATAAAAAAACTAGATGAATATCAAAAACAAGACCCGACGACATCAAAGCTACTGTCGGATTTTCAAACGGGCAAAATTATCGAAGGTTATAAATTAATCAACGATATATTGTTCAAAGAAACAAAAAATGGATTGAAATTGATGGTTCCTAATTTAATCAAGGATCAACTGATATGCCTAGTTCACGTGTATTATGGTCATATTGGTATTTTCAAAACTTACAGATTACTAGCAGAGCAATTCTACTTCAAGCATATGAGGGACAACATCAAAAAATTGTTAATCACTTGCCACACGTGTCAGCTCTCAAAAATTCGACCTAAAAATAATCCAGCCCCATCAAAACCAATAAAAACAGATAGACCGGGAGAGTTAGTTTCTGTTGACTACTACGGCCCTCTACCCTCTGGAATTGGGAACCTCAAACACGTTTTTGTGGTCGTAGATAATTTTTCAAAATTTGTGAAGTTGTACCCTGTGGTTAACAACAATACTTCCTCTGCAATAAGAAGTATGACCAGATATTTTGAATTCAGCAAACCAGAAAAAATCTTATGCGACAATGGTACTCAATTTTCATCAGAAAAATGGAGAAAGTTTTGTGAGGACAATCTCATCAACCTCATTATGATCCCCGTTCGAAGACCACAATCAAATTTAAGTGAAAGGACTAATCGGGACATCGGAGAACGTTTGAGATGTATTTTGGGGATGAAACACAATCAGTGGCCCAAATATATAGCTCACATTGAGCATATTACTAATACAACATGCCACTCCACAACAAATGCGACTCCGTATTCTCTGCACTTCAAAGGGAATCCACCCAGACCTTGGGATACATCTCGACTTCCAGAACAACTGGACTTCAAACCAACGATTACTGAAATGATTCTACAAACGAAGAATATCTCCGACGAAATATCAGCAAAGAGGACTGAAAAGATTAACAGCAAGAAGAAACCGTCACAAAAGTTCAGCCCGGGAGACCTCGTCCTCATAGAAGCGCTGAGGATAAGCAGTAAACCACGGAAAATTACAGCGAAATTCCTACCATGGTGGGAAGGTCCATTCGTAATCAAAAATCGGATTGGAGACTTCACCTATGTTGTGGTGAATCGTGATAATATCGACAAAACAAGAGGAAAATTTCATCAAGATGCGATCATCGGATACAAGATGCCTCTTCACCCCTTGATCTCCTAACAACGAAAGGGCTTCACTATTTAGGGGAGGGGAAATGTAGTGAATTGACCACTCCAGTATCAAGTCAGAGGCGTTACCATGGAAGCGCTAGGGAGTTGAACTGAGAACAGATGTTGTGAAGTTTAAAAAGTGAATTTGGTAGAGATGTTTTGAAGAGTTGAATGTGTTAATAAAAAGATATGGTTACTGTGTTCCAACAAGTTTTGCACTTAATCATCTTAGTAGATAGAAGATCATAACACAACATAATGATAGTTGATGATGTGTATATCAATAATATATGGTTCATTCTTTGTTTCTTTTGCACTAAACAGATGAAAAGAAGGTTTAATGTTGAAAAATGTGATGTTTTTGCGTATAGTCTACTAATATTGTTGAAAACCTCAAAAACGGTTGAAAAATGGATAGGTACATTACATGGGGAAAATGTGGACAGTTAAATGACCTATCTTTTGGTATATTCAAACATCTGAATTGACGACTTTTTGTTTGAGTTATCCACTCTGCAAGTTACAAATCTTGGAAAACTTAAAGTTGTTACATCTAATTCTGCTACAACTGTGCTCCAGTTGAAAAATCGAATATTTTATGATACTAAGTACGATGCGATACCCCCCACTCTAGCGGGAGGCGAAGCCGACAAGGGCCTCAGTCCCTAGTTCAGAAATAAAAATAATAGAATCACGATTTTCAGTCAGGATAGTGCTTATTAAAAGTGGATGGTTTTTTTTATCATAATCGAAACGAAGGAATAGAAACCTATGTTCGATCATTTGAAGCGCAATTTTGTTTTTTATTCAATAATAAAGTATTGTTATCGCCCAAGAAAAAAATTCTAACCCCCTCAAAATTCAATGATTGTACGCCGCAAATTCCGTACGCCGAGCACTGTTCTGACGAAACTATAAAAGATACGTTCTCGAAATTTTTCTCCGAAAATCGATCTTTGTCTGACAATGGCTCAATTCTTTAAACAAATCGCTACATCTGTTTTATAGGGGGTTTCGAGAAGGAGAAAATTCATATTTTCCGACGTTTTCCAGAAAAAGGTGTGTTTGGTATCAATTTCTATAGATTTTTGGACGCTGAATCGAATGAGACCATAGCGGGGTCGATAGCTTTATTGGTTCACGAGTTATCGCAGTTTTTTTTTTTTTTTTCGAATTTGGTAGATTTTCAGAAGTTTGACATGAGGGTAAACTTGAGAGCTATAAAATATAACTGCACCGTTAGACTAAAAATTTAGCTTTTAATTTGGAAATCAAGAAAAATAAAAATGATTAAAATACAATGTTGCTCCGGTGTTTTCCCCTTTAGTTACAAATCTGTTTTTCGATGGGAACGTTCACAAATTTTCGGAATAATTACTATCACAAATTAATGGATAGTCTTCTTGAATCATTATTGAAACGAAACCACTGTAGCAGCCAAATCATTTGCAGCGTTTTCGTATTGTTGATCTGCTCATGAGATAACCCGGTTCCTTTCTGAGATAGTAATCCGAACGAATGTTGCGTATTTCTAATCGCTCGCACTTAACAATATGACGGTTCTATAATAATTTCAGCGCAGCTATCGTGATGTATCTGGCCGATTGCTGCGGTAAGGAAGAGCTGTACCCGCAGGATTTGAAGGCAAGAAGCATCGTGAACCAGCGGTTGCTTTTCAATACCGGCACGTTGAATGTCCGGCTCGTTCAGACTTATATCGTAAGAGACGATTAACCGATTTTATGATTAGAAAAAAAAAAAAAACTGTAATTCTTAAAACCAAAGGGTGGAATTAATAGAGTTGAAAATAAATTATAAAATCAATCGAAAATCAATCGTTCAAATCAATTTTTTCAAATTTAGGTAGGTAATTTACTTTTAGTTTTTACTTACATGCTGAAATTGGTTTAAATGCTCAATAATAATAAAAAATTACCCAAGTAGCGGAATAAATTTAATACAAAGGACTCTGAGACAAGCAGTTTTGCCATTTTTGTAAGGTTCTGAAAGCGCCGTCTCGTCGAAGCCGAACTTTATTGCACCGAATATTTTTTTTCAACTAATTTCTCTTAATCGTTATATTTTGATACATTTTCGACGTTGCATTGCCATAAATTGGCCGCTCCAAATAATAAATTTCGTTCTATTCTATTCCATATTCTAAAATTCGCTCTACAAGCACGATTTTTTTAGGATAATTTTGCCACCGAATATTTCAGGCACCGATCATTTTCAAAGGTCAGGGAATCAACGAAGAAGGAATGCCCGGTCTAGAGGACGCGTTCAATGTGTTGAACGCTTATTTGGACGGGAACGATTGGGTCGCCGGCGAAGCGATCACGATTGCGGATTATTGCATAGTGACGACTGTATCCACAGCTGAGGTAAGCAATTATTGTGGTATACTCGGCAAGAAAATTAACGCCGCACTGTTAAAAATAATTAGTATAAAATATAATTATAATAAATTTAATTGCTGATATATTTTTTCCGTTTGGCAGGCGATCGGTTTCGATGTCAGCCGATACGAAAATGTAGCCGCGTGGTTGGCACGGTGCAAGGAAGCGATCGAAGAATACGACGACCTTAACCAGAACGGTTTGGACCAGTTTGCAACTCTGTACGCCGAAAAACTCAGCCAACTTTCATCCTAAACGGCGCCGATTTCGACATAGTCAAGCTTCACTGCTGGATTTTCGCTATTTTTGTACAACATTCAATACGAAAATTGCAGACATTGTTTTTCGACCGAATTCAACGCGGGGGAGATGAGCCGAAAATCGAAGAAACGAAGAGTTCGAGGGAGAATTTAAAAAAAAAAAATAGTTTTTTACCTACCTTTGAGAACACATTTCTCTCACAACATTGAGAGAAATCAAGGTCGCCGGAAGCCATAGAAAAATAATATTTTGTGTTATTTCCATATTAATGTTTTTTTCCGGGTTTACGAAAAAGAACGGAGAGTTGAGAAAATGGAGAATAAAAAGAGAAAAAAGAGGCAATTGGTAAAGGGAAACCCATCATTATAATTTCAATTGTCATCTGAATGCGCTGTCTCGGTTATTAGAAATCAGGATTTTACTGTCGATTTTCGGCCAAGTCCCGTAAACTCAAAGCCGTTCGTTATTTTATAAATGAAGCAAAATTTATTTTGCTTAGCCGAATGGTGCACATTGAATATTATCGAATTCCACGATATAAGTGTGCTTAGTGAGAAATAATAAGATAGAAACAAATCATCTATTAAAAAGAGGATACGATGAGGCAAAATTAGCAGCACCAGATGTGTCACGATTTATTAATTAGCGCCACAGACTTGGAAGAATTCAACACTAATAATGTTCCTAATTAGAATGTCAAACTTGAACGTTTTCTTATATTCGACACTCTTCAATAATTTATTCATTAAGATGGTGCGATAATTTATACCTAACCAACGTTAACTAGAGTTCCTCACACGTATGGCCAATTGTGAACTCGAAAGAGCACTATTTTTGTAAAATGCTACAGTCAAATATTGTTTTTTAACCTAATCGAATTCGATTCACATTAAGCCTGTGGCATACAAAGGTTTCAAACCTCGCTAAAATTGTTTTACCAAAAATGCGAATTGTGGCCGATATTTTAGAAAAGCTTTTACCTTACTATAAATGAACACGCTTAATGAATTTGTGCATTCACGTGCGAACATAGTGAATAAATAAGGTGTATGAAAATTTTTCTTCATTTATTTCCCGCTGAAAAATTGTTCCAGGGACTCTCACATTATCGCGTAGTTCGGATGGAAAAATTCAGTAACTCGAAAACCATTGAAGCTAAAAAGCCTCACATTAAAATCACCAAGTATGTTTAAAAAAAATTTATAAAATAAGAACTTTTCCCCTTCGAAACACATTTAAAAGAAAGGTACCAATTTGGCTAAAGAATTGAGCCATTTTCAGACAAAAATTGATTTTTGGTGAACATTTGTGAACGTTCCCACCGAAAAACAGATGGTAACTATAGGGGAAAACTCCGTAGCAACTATTGTAATTTTAGTCATTTTTATTTTTTCTTAATTTACAAATTAAAATCTGAATTTTTCGCCTTACGGTATAGTTGAAGAGAGTGTTCAACGAGCATTCCAACGAGCTCCAAGAACTGCCGAGTTTATACCCTCATGCCAAATTTCCGAAAATCTCCCCAAATTTGACGCACGAGCTGCGAAAACTCGAGCACCAATAACTCTATCAACACAGTAATGGTCTCATTCGATTCAGCGTCCAAAAATCTATAGAAATTAATACCAAATACACCTTTTTCTGAAAAACGTTGGAAAATACGAATTTTCTCCCCCTCAAAACCCCCCAAAAATGCCCTTAAAATTGAGCTAGCAATGTGATTCAAGAATTGGGCCGTTGTAAGGCCGAGATTGGTTTCTGATGAAAATTTCAAGAATGTAGCTATCAGACAGAAATTTTTTAATAGGATATTCGGATTCTACATGCCTTGAAACGTAAAACGTCAAATTTTGAGGGCAAAAAAAAGTATTTATAAAAAAAAAATAAATAAATAAATTATTTTTTTTAGAATTTTTTTTTTGGGCGATTACAATGATTTATTATCGAATAATAAACCAAAATCTACTCATGAAGTAAAGAGCTGTAGGGCGTTCGGTTGTTATCGAGCGGTTTGGTCGATGATACTATACATGCTGCGGTTGCTAGAAGGATCTTTCGAAACAATCCAAGAGCTTTTCAGTCAAAAACATCTCAGTCCGTGATAAAACATAAGGCAAGGATGTCTGACGATGATCAATCGCCAACTGAAGATGCAACTGAGAACTTCAATAGCGGGAAAGATGAGGAGACAACGGAACTGGAGGAAAAATGTGCGGAAAAGGAACTTGGAGCGACGGACAGTTCTTTGATTGAAGAAAACGAATCCGCCCTTGATTGCGAGGCGGAGGGTGAGGAAAATTACGAAACGTCGGTTTCAGAAACGTTGCTTCCCACAGGCGAAACGAGCAGCCAAACTGAGGAACTTGAAACGGCCAATTACGCTGATATAAATACCCAAGTTGCAGAAATGAAGCACCTACTAACACCGGGAAGCGGTCTCGACGAAAGCGTGCTTCGTGACATATTCAAAATCGGATTGGACGGAAAGGATAACGTAGACAGGTATCTCGAGTCGGAGAATGCGGAAATAAGAAAACTCTGCCGGCGGATCAGGATGGAAAGGAGAGTAAAGCAGAGCCAAGAAATCGGGCAGAGGTGAGAAGTAATAAAAAAAAGTTTCATCTGTTTATATAATATAGATATTATATATATAATACACTGCATAATATCAATAGAAATAAAAAATCCATCGGTTCGTTCCTCTTGATGGCATTTTCCCATCTAGGACAAATTCAAAAAGCAACCTAAGTGCAGTTTTTCGGAATTGAAAAAATGGTTTTGCAAACATAAAATTGAGGTAGCAATGTGGTTCGAAAATTCGGCCGTTTTTAAACCGAGATTGATTTTTGCTGAAAATTTCAAGAATGAGGCTATTATAGTTTGGTCGGAAAAGTGTTGACGGCGTACGGCAAACGGACAGAGTTTTTTTGCTAGCCACATTGGGGAGAAGGAGACGGGGAGAAAATTCGTATTTTCCAACGGTTTTCCGACAAAGGTATATTTGATATCAATTTCTATAAATTTTTGGACGCTGAATCGAATGAGACCATCGTGGGGTCGATAGCTGTAATGGTTCTCAAGTTATCGCAGCTTTATTGTCGAATTTTTGGGGATTTCAGAAATTTGACATGCGGGTAAAACTCTAGAGATTTTGGAGCTAATAAAATCGTTCTATACTCGTGGGAATACTCGTCAAACACTCTCTCCAGCTGTGCTTTTAGGCAAAAAATTTAGAATTCAATTTGAATGTTAAGAAAAATAGATTAAAATTACAATAGTTGTTGCTGCGGAGTTACCAATCTATCTGTTGGGTGGGAACAGTTACAAGTGTTCGGAATCATTACTATCGTTCTTCTTACATCATTAATGAAGGGAAGGAATAATAAACCACTATAAAATTATTTGCTTTTTTTTTTTTTTTTTTTAAATATTAGGATTCCACATGCCTGAAACGTAAAACACGTTTCACGTAAAACGTAGAACATTTTTCAGAAAAAGGTGTATTTGCTATCAAAGGTGTATTTAACATCAATTTAATTTAATATCAATTTCTATAGATTTTTGGACGCTGAATCGAATGAGACTATCGCGGGGTCGTTAGCTTTATTAGCTCTCGAGTTATTTCAGCTTTTGTGTAGAACTTTATTCAAAAATTTGGCTTGAGGGTATAACTCAAGAGATTTTGGAGCTATAAAAATCGTTCTACACCCGTTGGAATGTCGTCAAAAACTCTTCACCGGCACCGTTAGGCGAAAAATTTAGCTATACATTTGAAAATAGAGAAAAATAAAAATGACTAAAATTACAAGATTTGCTACGGAGTTTTCCCCCTAGTTGCCAATCTGTTTTTCAGCGGGAACGTTCACAAATGTTCGGCATAATAAACCTCTGTAAGTCTTTGCAACGGTTTCCTTTGCCAGTAATTAGTTGGCTAGCCCGTTGCAGCCAAAATTGAAGATGTTCTTTCGTCATGGTTGGAGACGTTAATCCACCAGTAGAAAATATATAATTTTTTATGGTGACGTTTCCTCCTCCTTCAGTCGTGGATTAACGGCTCCAACCCTGACAGAACGGAGATCTTACTACAACTGCTAATTGGAGTAATTCTGTCCACCGGAATGTTTATGGATGGCTTTCTAGATTCTTAAACCAAGCAAAGGGATCGTTTGGTAAATGAAAAAAAATTACTTTCACCATCTTGTCCATTTTAGCCAAAAAGCTCGGCGATTGCCGACAGCGACTGAGAACCAGATGAAGACGAGTGCGCAGAAAATTCACGAACTCCTCGAAGACAGCTTGAGATCGGTAAAATTAAATTTGTAGCCCATCATTTTTTCGAATTTATCACAAAAATGTTTTTTCATTGCCTCATTCAATTTTCTTCTTCGGCCTCGATGCTGATACTTAAAAATTAATAGGGGACCATCTAGGATATGATTTGCATATACTAGGCATTGTCGATCCGATCAAGCTGAAATTTATAAAAGTATCGCACAAGCGAAAAAGCAAAAAAAGTTCAGACATTTACCCCTTGGACTGAAAATTTCAGAAATGCAACTCAATGGCGCGATTGACTTTCATTTCCCACTAGATAACCAACGTGCGAGTGGCGGCGATCAGGAATGAAAACGAACGCCAGAAAATCGAAAATCAAAGGCGGCAAGAAATAGACGTTTTAATCAGCGAGGAGGAAGCCAGCGCAGAAAGGAAATTCGAAGAGATCAACTCCAAGTGGGAGATCATAGCCAAGAAAATGGATCCTCTCGACATCCACGAAGAGACGGATAGACAAAGAGGTAAACAGGGGAATGTCGGAAAAGTGTGTTGACGGCGGACGGACAGAACTATTTTAATTGGATATTCGGATTTTTTTTAGGGTGTTAGAAAATGCTTTTCACTGAGCGATTACAGTGGTTTATTATTGAATAATAAACTAAAAAGGTTTTAAGATTTTGACGAAATTCAGACTCTATTTTCACGTATCAACTCTAAAAAAAACCAATCAAATTGAGTTCGAAAGCAGTTAAAGGGAGTTGTGGCCTTTTTACTGAGAAAATATAACTCGAAGAAAAAATTCTAAATTATAAAAGTGGCAATGGAAAAAAGTTATGCGGAGTAAAAAAAGTGTCGTAGGACACTTTTGGTCCAGTTTTATAGGAGAGGAGTAAGCCACCTCTCATCTTACACCATTAGGTCTCATTTTTAGACGAATAATAACAGCGATAAAATTGTTAACTGTTAACTATCGTCTCAATTTTTTATATTAGACGATATTTTTATATTAGACGATTGCGTCGCCCTTCTCGAGCAGAAAGACGTGGTAATCGACAATCTGAAAAGCAGGCTGAGACAAGCGGACCAGGAGTTCTACGAAGAGCTCACCAAAGAGAACGACTATATAAATATTCTTTCCGACAGAATCAACGACCAGATCACATTGATGAGCGAATGCTACCGGCAAGAAATTCAAACTCTGCAGGTAACATGAGACCCCCTATTTCTAAAAGGGATTTTTCTCCGTTTCTTGCTTGCAACTCCAAAACCGTCTATCATACGGAAAAAAATACCAAATTAAAAAAAAAAATTAAAAAAAAAAACTCCAATAAATTCTGCTTTTTTTAAAAACCTGATTGACTGATCGATTTTAGATGGGTTATATTTTTATATCGATTTCGGCGGTCAGTAACAATCTTACTAGGTACTGTAAGATAAGACAAATTATAAGCTTGTTACTGATGATTTCTAAACGCACAAATCGATACAACAATATAAATGACTCATTTAAAATCAGCCTCATACGGGACAATCTCTTCATCTTCTTGAATAAATTCTGCATCCAATGAGCTCCTCTAACTCGAAATTGTATATAGTTAGTAAACTATAGTCAAAAATAGCCAAAATCCCCAACTTAGTGAAAATTGTATCATTTTTCGGCATCTTAAAGTCAATCTTATCGACTGATCTAATATTAAATATTAGACTAATGAATTTTATTATTTTCGTTTGCAAGAACGTCATCACCACTGAGAAAGACGAAGTTCTCAACGAAAGAGTGTCCCAATGGGGCGAAATGGCGGCTATGAAAGAGCAGCTGGAATCGGAAAATATTTCCAAAAGGTGCAACTACTTGAAGCATTTCGAGGAGCACATTGATTCCGTTCTGGTCGAACAGCATGAACTGAAAAGGGCTCAGAAAATGAAGATCGAGGCGGAAATCAATGTGAGAATAAAACAGAGTGAAACGTTTTCAATCTAGATTTTTCTGATAATGTTTACGAGACGTATACAATTTTTTATGGATGGATGATAATAAATAAAAGTTTGAATAATAAATACTAAATAAAAGTCACGTTAATACATTCGCCTTTTTTCAGAGATTGACTTTGGAAGAGAATAGATTCAGAAGCGCCGTTCTCATCAATACAGAAGTGCTCAATTATAATGTTGCTATACTTCAGAAACGTCAAGAAGAAAGCCGAGTAATAAGAGCGCATCAAAAGCGCGTGACTAACAAGTGTGTGGAAAAATTATTTCAATAATTGAAAAATTATGATTTTCAATGAAACAGTAATTTCAAAATAAATTGTAAGGTTATCACATCATTATGACGGCCCGTTTGCGAGTCACTGAATACCTAAAGGTAAAAAAAAATTACCTAAAATGAGCAAATTGCGCCAGAAGACTGTAATAATGTTTTCCACTATCAAACGATAAAAGTAGAAAGTCTAGTAGAAAGCCTAGTTGAACACCTAGTAGCCCAAAAGAAAAAGTTCTTATACACCTTCAAAGTTTGATGTTTCACGTTCCATGGCATGTAAAATTATTTATAATAATTAATTATGTTGTAAATAATTATTCATTATAATTAAAAAATTCTGTCCGTCCGCTTTCAGCACTTTTCCGACGTAACAAAAAATGCTAAATTTCTGAAACTTTCACCAAAAATCAATCTTGGCCTAACAACGGCTAAATTCTTTAACCAAATCGCTAGCTCAATTTTAAGAGTATTTTTGGGGGTTTTGAGGGGGGAAATTCGTATTTTCCAACATTTTTCAGAAAAAGGTGTATTAATTTTTATAGATTTTTGGATGCTGAATCGAATGAGACCATCGCGGGATCGGTAGCTTCATTGGTTCTCAAGTTATCGCAGCTTTTGTGTTGAATTCGGAAGATTTTCAGAAATTTGTCATAACTCGATTGTTGCTACGAAGTTTTCCCTTATCTATCTAATCTATTTTTCAGTGGGAATAATTAACCATTGTACAATCATTTTTAGCGTTTTTAATTGTATAATCGAATTCTACATCACTTGAAACGCAAAAAGCAAATTTTGAGTGGAGTTAGAAAATTTCATTTCTCGGGCGAATACAATGGTTTATTATTGGATAATAAACCAAAAATCCAATATCATTAAGCGCTTCATTAAAAGAAACTAATCGAAAAATATTAATAATTAAATATAAAAAAATGTTCTTTCAAATGCTCGTAGATTGCAAGAAGCCGTGCGAACGCTTCGTCAGCAGGAAAAAAACACAATTTTCAGCCTGTGCAACGAGAGGAACCAACTGATGCACGAGTTGAAAAGACTGATGAAAAATGTGTCAACTCTGAGGCAAAGGCTGACGACCTTGGCTGCTTTCAGTGACAAAAGATATTACCAACTTTGGGATTACAATCAAGAATTGGCTGAAGGGCTCATAAAAAAGGTATAAATCGACTATCCAATCGGCAAATCGACCTCAAAATTGAACAAAAAATGCTCAACAATTATGAAAGAATGTAGAAGCAGATTTGATAAATGGACTCATTGCAGGTGATGTTTGAAGATCGGAAATTCCACAAAGAATTACTATTCGCACCTTGGTCGCCGACGAGGTTTTCATTTTCGAAAGAATCAATGCCATCTTACATTAGAGCTAAAGCCTCATTCGCAGGTAAATCCCATCATTTCACGCTTGAACTCCTGACGTTTTGTTTTCGATAATGCTGAATGAAAACCTTAGGTGGAAAAGAAACGCCGACGAGAGACTTGCTATGGCAAAAAATACGGACGGGAGAAACGTCCAAACTGGCAACCCTCGTCGTTGAAAGTGTTCTTGAAAAGCATAAATACCTAATGGACGACAAGTTGAACAGTCTCCTTGAACATTTTCCAAAACGAAGTCAAATGCTGATTACTCTGCATCACGTTTTTGACGTGAGTTTCATTCAATTATCATTAATTTAACATAGTGAATGGAAAATTATTGCGATCGTCAGAAGTTTTCGACCTTCACTGTAAATGAAGTTGTAGTGAATTACGATTTTTCGGGAGACGTTTGCCCATGAGACGATTTCTCAAGAGTTGTTTGCGAAGACGGTTGCTTCAGACAAATAAAAAACCTTAAAATTGCCAAAATGTCAGCGACTGTTGCTGAAAAACTAACGATTATTGAAATAGAATGATTTCTTTTCTATCTTGCAGACGTTGGGCGTAAAAAAGAAAGAAGATGTGGAGCACATGTTGAAAATTTTCTACCGCTACGTAGAATGCAGACAGTGTCAAGCAAATGATGAGGAAGACAAGACGTAATCGAACAGATACTTGTATCAATAGTTTGGAAGATTTGAAAATCTGGGACAGCGAGAAAAATTGTACAATTCATTTTCTAGGGAAATAACACCAGAAGAAGGAAAAGCGACAATTGAAATTTTGTCGAAACGGCTTAGCAAGCAATTGGAAGCTGTGAGCCTCGTGGCCAAACATGAATTTCCTGGGGAAGATGAAACGTGAGTAAAATGAAGTACTTCATCGTCGAAAAATAATAAACTACTTTTGAGATACTCACACTTTTCGACATTGTCGGTGATTTTTTTTCTATGCAGGTTGCAAATTTTGAGCGGCCAGGTAATTTTTGACGGAGAAGATGTGGATGATAGAGAATTTCAAGCCATCAAAAGTCCAGGTAAATCGATTGCGATTTAAAAAAGACAGTAATCTTTCGAGTTGCGAATAAATTTTACTGTTTAGTTTCGTCGTGGGAATGAAAAACCCTAAAAGGGATCTTGATTACTAACGAGCATTTTAACTAAACGCAGGTGAGGAGAAAATCAGTTTAGTTTGCACAAACCCGAATCATCGGCCAAGCGTCAATTTTTTTTACGTCGCCCGGGCATTGAAGGAGTTTGCGCTGAAGCTCAACGAAGAGAGACGATGGTAAGTCCCTATTGCAGTCCAATTTTCATGTATGTAATTTTTATGCAGAAAAAGGGTTCCATTAGTTTCAAGTTCGACATTTTTTGAAAACGTTGAAATTGCTATTCAAACTGAGCATCAAACGTAACTAGGTAGATGTTCGAGGCTCAGTTTAAATAGAGGTTTTAACTTTATCAAAAACTATCCAACTTGAAATTAAGTGGAAACCATTTAGCTACATTTATAATACAAAATGTCATAATTTATCTTGACTTGACAAACCAACAACTTATAGAAAACATTTTCCACTAAAAAATTATATGAGTGAATTCGCCTTGTCTTTACTAAGCGGTTGATTACAGGGAAGAATTACTTCAAAACGACGAACTGCCCAGGAGCTCGTCGAGGCTTCTCAACAAGCAAGAAGTGGAATATTTTTGGAAGACAATGCCCTCAGTATTCTCAGAGGACAAACGGTTGCTTTGGAAAAGTCTCTTGTCCCAAATAAAAGAGTACTACAAAATTCTCCTGAGTAAGAAAACATTGAAGTGCTTCGGCGTCAGTCGTTTGAGAAGAAAACCCATTTGCTCAATACCATTATTATTATTTACAGGAAAGAATCAGTTAAAACAAGAAAACGGAAAACTTGAAAGGCAGAATTTGGAGTTGAGAAAACTTCTGATCCGGTATCTCCCGCCTGATTATGAACGAGCAAAATTGAAAATGTGAACGAATCGAGTTCGTTTTTATGACATTTTCAAGATACTTTTTGTTAAAAAAAAAGCCGCAAATAAGTTAAATATAGTATAGTAAAAATATGGAATGGAAAAAAAATATAGAAGAATATGGAATAATACTGTGAGTGCAATTTTAATGGAATTGTGTATTCATATTATAATCAAAATTCGATACCAACCCGCTTGTAAACATCTTAAAAAAATGAATAAAATATAATGATTTTACTACTAAAAGCTGACTAAGTATATAAATTATTAGCATCTCTCTGGGCATATTGGTTAAACCTTCATCCAAACTATTTTCATCTTTAACTAGAATTGGCAACAAATTCTGGGTATTACAGAAACGAAGATAGCTGTTTCAATGGAAAGTAAACCAACAGTTTAAATAATATACTTTATTTTACAGTTATTGATATTACAAAAATAGCAAGTTACATCAATTTTAAACAAAAAATCTACATCGCTATTGAGTAACGTGAAGTGCTAAATATGCTCACTGAAAACGTGCGATTCAATTATTGTGATTGATTCTCCTTCGAAGATAGTGATATTCAAAATCCCCGTTTTTTTCTTCAACCATGATTGAATTTGTTGAATTTGATCAACGGAAAATGCCTTGTATAATTGATAGATAGCACATAATATTGCGATTTCGGCATCGAATCCAAAAGCAGCGGCGAGCACATTTCAGCAAGCATATTTCCGAAATTTATATTGCTTACATTTTACGTTAAAACGAAGATCAATTCGCAGTAATTCTGTAAGATTATTGACTATAGTTGAACATTGTTGTGCGAAATGATTCCAGTAATTGATGGCATAGGAATATAGCCGAATTCATAAGAGACTCATTTCATCGCCGGCAAAAGCACAGATATCAAATTGGCACTAGATTCTCATTCGCTGGGATATTGATTTTTTGTTGGAATTCAATAATTTGTACCTGATTTAGTAAGCGTGGTTCTGGATGAAAAGGCTTTGTTCGCCAGCCTTGCCAACAACAGAACCGGCCGTGTACTTACCGAGGGAGGCTTGACCGTTGGCCAGTGCGCGGTTCAACAATTCAGTCTGCCCGTTAGCTACTTGATCGTCTTTTCCTGGAAATATATAAAATTACATCAAACAATTACGAGGTTGTAGAAGAAAAACCAAACAAAAATTAGGAGGTTGACTTTTGCTCATATTTGAAGCTTTTCGCAACAAATGGAACATGGAAGATGCGAACCAGTGCAACTGCTACTGTGCTACTGTAATGTGTGGGGGGACTTCAAAATGGTCGCCTCATGGAGCAAGAAAAAAATCCCCTCAAGAAGCCTCACCTGGTAAAAATGCTTGAACGAAAATACGAGAGAACGTCATGATTTGCATCTTGACCTCACTCGAAACCAACTGCTACAAAATACAAGTTAAAGGGGAGAAAACTTGACTAACCCTGCCAAGCACGGAGTACGGATGCCTGGAGTGCTCGACCGTACGAGAAAGTCAACGGCCACGGTTTGCGTCCCGAATATGTGTTGATGGCGTTCAAATTCACCGTAGCTTCTTCTTCAGTTTGACCTCCGGACAAGAACGTGATTCCAGCGACAGCTGCTGGCGTCTAAGAAACAGACAAAGCAACAATGGATCGAAGGTTATTGAATGACCTTGAATTGAAATTTCCTAGTACAGTGATGGCAACAATTGAATAACGACAAACAACAAATTATAGCGACTGATTGAGGTATGCAATTAATTACCACAATAATAAGGAAATCAATTTTTTGAAAATTATTCAAATGCAATTTTTTTATCGTGGATACCTTCCGATATTACAAAGAAAGCATTGGAACCATGATCAAGAAAAATTAGCTCACGGTTCTCTGGAGAGCGGTGACAGTGGCTTTGGCTATCTGTTCAGGCGTGGCTCGATTCGGGCACTGCATTCCAGGAGTGACCATGTTGGGCTTGAGCAGAGTGCCCTCGAGGAAGACGTGATGATCGTTCAACGCTTTGTAAACCGCTGCCAATACGGTCTCTGTGACTTTCTGGGCACGGTCGAGATCGTGGTCACCATCAGGGAGGACTTCAGGTTCTACAATTGGCACAATCCTGCAGAAGAAGAGCATGTTCAAGCGTCATTCTTATAATTTCTACTACCTAATGCCAATTTGAAGAGGGCTATTTCCCATTCGAGAGAATGTTTTCTCCCACCAATAAATCTGATATAAATTAATAAGAATTCAATCAAAAGAAAATGTGGGTTTTTTTAACATTCTCAAAAAACTACAAGTTCCTACCGGTTCGCTTGACAGATAGAAGCGTATCTGGCAAGAACGTTAGCGTTCTCAAGGATGGCCTGATAGGAAGGCGTGTTTTTGCCGATCTTGAGCACGCAGCGCCATTTGGCAAATTGGCAACCGTCTTTTTTGTACTGGGCGCACCTCTGGGCCAGGTCGTCCAGTCCTTGAGTAGTGCACTCGTCTTCAGATCTATAAACAAGAAAGAAACAATGAGAAGTTCACAATTCACATTTGCTGTTCAGCAAAAAAAAAAAAAAAAAAAAAAAAAAAAAAAATGAAAAGCCTATGACTTGGAATATTATCCCCTCATACCGCCTAAATTGTAGCAAGGTTGGGTTTATTTTAGAAGTCTGATCAACAGTAATCCCTCAGCAAAACTAAGTTTGCATCTTAGGCTGTAAACTTACCCCATGAGAGGAACGACTCCTTTGTCCACCTTGATGCCCAGGAGAATGCCTTTCTTCTTGAGTATATCTGCAAACGAGGTGCCATCCTTTGCCTTCTGGTACAACGTTTCGTGGAATAATATCACGCCAGAGACGTTCTGGGCAACCTTGTCATCAGTTGTGAACAGGAGTTCACGGTATTTTCTTCGGTTTTCATCGGTATTTTCGAGGTTGATATCCTGAATGAGAAATTGTACTTTATTATAAAAGGATTATGATAATTATACAACTTGGATGTACCAATTTTTAAAGTTCCACTCCAAAACTGAGGACTAATTTCATTGTCAACAACAATCCTCCATTAAAAAATTTTTCTCCATGCTGTATGAATATTTTGAATAATGTGTAAGGGGAGCCAGACAGGGAGAGGTCAAAATGACCGAGGGATCCCTGTTAGGTACAATGGAACAAATTTATTTTGTGAAAAAGAGTTAGGGACTGAACTACATCCGTACGGAATAGTTCATAGGTCAGGGAAATATTGGGCTGCGCCGTTGGCAATATTACTATTGTTCCTCTCTGCCACCATTTAGTGAAATTATTATGTGGCCCCGAAAAGGGCCTCAAGGCGATAGAATTTGATACATGAGAGACGAAGGTTCCTTAGAAGCAGCTGTCAAGGTAACAGCCATGGTAGATTTTTTGGGGTTAACCTGGACTGACCATGGGGACATAGAGGATCATATTGTGGATGGGATGTTACCCATTGCATCGCTCATAGGCTTACTTGGAATAGAAGTAGAAAAAAAAACTTACCTGCAACCTCTTGCCCATGGTGCTAACAGATTCGTCAGCAGCCAAAATTCCTTTACCAGGAGCTACAATTGCATTTGCGATGCCCTTCAGCTCCTCCTGCAGCTCAGCTGACGGGTAGTTGAAGTAGGTGGTCATCCTGAAACGGAAATAGACAAAATTGAAACTTTTTTCACCAGAGAAATATTCGGCTGGACTTGGAAGCAGGTGAAAAACACATCAATCCTTATTGAGGACCTAAGAATGGAGGATTTTCACAATGCTACGATATTTCCCTTGAAGTAAACTAGTCATTTAATTTTATATTTGTCCAGTTGTGACATTTTATGAGAGAGACCAATGAAAAAAAGTTTGATTTGAATTGTTAAACCGCTCGTACCCATTTTCATGAGATATTATGCAGCCTTTTGAAGCGCCGCTGCCCATATTTAATGGTTGAAAGTAGTTTTCAAAAAATTACACTTCTTCCCAAAATCGGATGAAAACTTGAAGATAAATTATCAAGAACGAGATCACTCGGACCTGGATCGCGACCTACTGCAACGAGAGCAGGGACAAAGAAAAGGATCAATATTTTCATCGACGTTTTGATTGATAGTGCCACCTTTTGTAAGCTCGACAAGTGCACGAATGAAGTTTCTTTTCGTTGCCATGGGGAATTTGCGTGGAATTTTTTTATTTTTTAATTTGAAAGTACATGCCACGGGTATAACAGAATAATGGCTCAGGCTTGAAATAGCATCAGTAAAAATTACAGATTCTAGTTTTTCAAGTTGAAAAATAGCTCGAACCGAACGAGCGAACACGTCACTTGTTCTCCAGCTTAGGGAATAGGGCAGCGAAGTGGTTTAGAAGGTGTAGATGGGATGGAAAGTAGACGCTTTCTGAGGTGAGACTGAGCTTGTGTCGTCAAATATTCTCCTCTGTTTTCGGCTACTAAATTCGATCGCGCTCCTTTTAACAGTTGGAAAACACTAATTTTCTTCTCCTCGAAACCTCCCAAAAATCCCAAATCGGTAGTGATTTGGCCAAAGAATTGAGCCACTGTCAGGCCGACATTGATTTTTGGTGAATATCTCAATAACCTAGCTAATTTAGTTTCATCAGACAAGTGTGAGGCGGGAGGACAGATTTTTATGGTTGACTATACAACAATAAATTACTGTAATCGCCCAAGAATAAAAAAGTTCTAACTCCCTCAAAATTTGATGTTTTACGTTTCAAGACATAAAAGCTAAATAAAACTAAAAACGACAAAATTTTATAGACACAGCTATAAAAGCTAAATTCTTGAAATTTTCGCCAATATTAATCTTGGCATGATAATGGCTCAATTCTTTGCAGTGGAGTTGCAACGGAGTTCCTTTTCTCTGTTACCTAGTTAGATGTAAACTTTTACAAGCGATCGGAGTAGTTGCTATACAAATTGCTGGTCTTATAAAATAATAATAATAATAATTTAAGCAACAGAATAGTAAACTGTACAATCATTTGCAGCGTTTTTAGTAGACTTTTCATTGAAGTGATTTAACTGTAAAACCGGTCAAAGTTAATAGTGAAAATAGTTCGGCAGAAAATATAACATAGAATTTTTATTTCGTTTAAGAAAAATGACATTTTTTCGAAGTTAATATAATTCTATCGGTGTTTGTAAATTATCTCCTTTCGCTCTAGGGAAATTTCTTCCATTTGCAGTAACTCGGAAAAATTAGAGAACCAGTCGCAGCATTAATTTTTCATTAATCCATCATCGTCATTTATTCAACTACGTCCGCTAGCGGAAACTATTATGCTGCGCGTTCAGCAATTAGATAAATTGACAACCACCATCGGTTCACGCGAGACTCGCCTGTCTATTCGCCGTCTATTTCAAGACATTCAAACCTCAATCTCATCGGCTGACGGTTTTTCAGGCGAATATTTCACATTCCCTCGCCGCGCTGGCGTTAGTGGCACGTGACTGAAATAATTGCCCAAGGTCGGGAGATTTATCGGAGGTATGAAAGATAAATTCGGAACCGTCTCGCACTTCGTGTTTGTTATTTGCAATACATTTCCAGAAAACACGCTATCGCTGCGTGGGAGAAATTGGGGTAGAAAATCGTGTACATCTGCGTTTTATCGAAAGCGCTAAATAATGAGAAACTATGAGGACCACTCTGCAGCGAAGAGAAGAGCCAGTGTTGGCTAAACAGTTGTTTACCGCTGGGTGACCAGAGAACTAAATTTAGTCAAAACAAAATAAAGTACAAAACAACAAAAATAAAAATAAAGCACTTTTAGCAGAGTAGGCAAATTCTATTTATTTGATTAACTTTATAAAAACTGGACACATGATCTGAACGACGTTACCGCGGACATTTGCAAAACGCAACAAGCGGGAATGGCTGAGGGTGGTGGGTCGAACATCCATAAAAAGCAAGTAGGCAGTGTTGCCACACAGACAAAAATTGCGCCATTCAACACCCCCTTTCAATTTTTGAATCTATACATTAATTGCAAACATATGTAGATAAACAAAAATCAAATGAGCAATAAACATTTAACACAAAAATTCAACTTCAAAAGTTCGGCTGTCGTTTGCTGAGTAGATAGGTGCACAAAATTCAAGACATAAACACAATCAATTCAATTTTGGAAATTTTAAATTAACGACTCCCATTTCCTCACGACATTTTTCCAATTTTGCTGCAGCTAAGGCTTTTGTCATACAGTCAGCTGTTTGATTTGACGTGTTAATGTATTTCAGACTAACAGAACCATTGCAGACACTATCCCTTACAAAATGAAATTTGACGTCGATATGTTTCGTCCTTTTGGTCTCAAGAGTTGATGCAATTTTCAAACAAGCCTGATTGTCTTCAAAAATAATTGCAGCATCCAATATTTCAGAACAAATTTCTTCAAGAAAATTTTTAACAAATTTGCATTCAGCGACACAATTAGCCAAAGCATAGTACTCGGCCTCTGCCGATGAAAGCGCAACAGAACCTTGTTTTTTAGATTTCCAGCCAACAGTGCTGTTGTTAACTTTAATGATGTAACCACTGATACTTTTTCTGTCACTTTCATCACCAGCAAAGTCCGAATCTGCAAATGCTGAAATTTTAAGTTTTGAATCAGATTTCTGAAAAATTAAACGATAATCTTTGGTTTTCTTAAGATAACGTAAAACGTTTTTGAGATGTTTCCAATGAGTAGAATTATATTTACTTTGAAATTGACTGAAAAAGGTGATACTGAAACAAAGATCAGGGCGAGTACCCAGCATGATGTACATTAGACTCCCTATTAATTCTCGATATGGTAAATTTTCATTGCAATCAGAATTTTTGGGTTTCAGATTTAGTTTTGGTTGCATGGGCACTGAGCAAGGGATACAATCCTCCATGCGAAAAATTTTCAAAACCTTTTCAATTAACTCAGTTTGAGAAATCGTTAAAATTCCAGAATCGCGCTCAATATTCAAACCGAGAAACTTGAACGATGTAGGATTGGTCAAATCTTTCATTCGGAATTTAGACATCAAATATCTCTTGGTCTTGTCAATTTCCTGCTTATCTTTACTGATGATAAGACAATCATCGATCCATAGCAAAATGAAAATATTTGAACGAAAATAAACACTTGGATCTACTAAGCTACGTCTGAAACCTAACTTCAAGAGCTCATTACTGAAACAATCGTTCCAACACTTAGGACTTGCTCTAAGGCCATATAATGATTTGTAAACTTTACATACTTGGGTTGAAAGAGGGCCTTCCAAACCTTCGGGTATTTTCATGAATATGGGTTTCGGGAGTGTTCCGTTCAGAAAGGCAGCTTCAACGTCAACTTGATGGATTTCCATGTCCATTTCCAGAGCGAGAGTGAGGAGGACGCGTAGGGTGACCATTCTGGCAACAGGCGAGTAAACTTCTTCTTCCATCGAACGATGTTCTTGAAATCCGCGCGCAACGAGTCTTGCACGGTGAACTATCTTGCCATCAACAGTTTTCTGACGAAAAACCCATTTCGAGTCAATAACTTGAGCGTCTTTTGGTTTCGGTACAATTTCCCAAGTTTGATTCTTCTGGAGGTTATGAATTTCTTGATCGATCGCAGCTTTCCAAGGGGGACTTTTCACGGCTTCCTCGAACGTCTTAGGAATTTCTGATGGTAGAAAACCAGCTGAATACGCGGCGTACAGTTCATAGTCGTCATACCGAGAAGGGCGATTTCGCTGTCTTGTGCGCGAACGGTTCTCTTCATTTGATGACGTACTTTCTTCGGATTCCAGCTGTGAAGATAGTTCATTTTGATCAATTGTCTCAAATTCTTCAGTTGATGTCACTTCTTTTCCATCATTCATCGAATTTTCTTCAGTATGGGTCAGACTAAAATCGGTGGATGGTGGCGACTCATCGAAGTGAACGTGTTTTGCAGATATAACTTTTCTTCTTTCCGAATCATAGAGTCGATATCCGTTTGATGTATATCCAATCATGATGTACGGTTTGCTTCGATTATCCAGTTTAGCTGATCGATCTTCTTTCGCAATATAAGCAAACGATTTCGCACCAAAAACTCGAAGTTTTTCTATACCAACATCACAGTTGTACCAGACACTTGCGGGTGTTTGCTTATTCTTCAGTGCGGTTGTCGGGATACGGTTGATTGTGTAAACGGATGCTCGAACTGCTTCTCCCCATAAGAACTTTTCAACACCAGAATCGGCAATCATGCAGCGAGACATATTCAGTATCGTACGGTGATATCGCTCACATAAACCATTGTGTTCAGGGTTTCTGGGAATAGTGAATTCCATTTCAATTCCTTTTTCCTTGCAGAATTTCTTGAATGCGTCTGAAGTGAATTCCCCTCCATTATCGCAGCGTAGACGCGAAATTTTGGATGAAAAGCGAGCAGTGACTAACGCTTCGAATTCTTTAAATTTTTCCAACGATTCCGATTTACGTTCCATGAGATAAACTTGAGCGAAATGTGAAAAGTGATCGATGAACAAAATGTAGTATCTCATTCCGTCGTAGGTAGCAGGCGAGATTGGACCTTCGACGTCTGTGCTCACAACTTCGAGAATTCTTTTCGGTTTTCGATCTTCATCCAATAATTTAAATGGCGAACGCGTTTGTTTTCCCAATAGGCAGGTTTCGCAAATCGATTTCGGAGGGAACAATGAACTGTGTCCCGTTCGTCTATGAAGTAGGTTCGGGTCTGTTGACGTGACATTACAAGACGGTATCATGTCAAACGAAATTCGGAATAATCCTTTGTCACGATTTCCTTCCACGACTGTTTTTCCGTTGGACGTTTCAATTTTCACATTATCCTTTTCAAATACTACGCGATGACCAGATTCGAGGATTCGCGGTACTGACAACAAATTTTGATCAAGTTCGTCACAAATCAAAATGTTATTGATATTGATGATTTTTCCAATACCTTGAAGTTTCAAATCACCACGGAGTGACGCGATCAATTTTTCATTCTTCTTCGCGACGTTAACCGGTATATTCACTTTTTCCGGAGAGAGAATAAATTTTCCGAATTCTCCGCGCATGAGATGATTGGTAGCTCCGCTGTCGACGATAAATTCTACCATTTCCGTAGACTTTCTTTCTCCAAAATTTCTTGATAAGAAAGTGGCGACGTCAGGCCGCGATTCCGAAGTCACAGTATCGCAGAAAAATGCTATTTCTTCTTCTTCATCTTCGACAAAATTGGCTCGATGAAAGCGAGAGTTGTCGTTCCGATTTTTCCAAGACGGTTGCGATCTAGGCTCTTGATAGTCTCTTTTGAATGGCGACGGTTGAGATGAATTTTCGCTGTTACGATTCCGTGAAAATTTTGGACATTCAAATCGTTTATGTCCACGTAATCCACATCCATGACAAGTGAACGGAAAATTTTCTGATTCTCGAGATTGACGAAAATTATTATCGAACTGACGACGATTTGGACGCATTCCATTACGATAGGTCGCAAAAACTGCGGGCGCTGACGAATTGTCCCGAACTGATGAGCTAGATTGCCTCGATTCCTCCTGCAATAATTTATTCTTTACGAATTGCAGAGTTAAACTTTTTGGATCCTTCGAGAAGATAATATCGATCGACGAGGTAACGGCAGAATACGACCTAGGCATTGCGGCCAAAAGTTGCGAAATTACGTCATCGCTAGCCATTTTCGCTCCACATGACGCGAGCTCGTTTACAAGTTCATCGAACTCTTCAATAAAGCTTGTTAGGGATCCGCCTCGAAATTTCAAATTCGATAGTTTCTTTTTCAATTCTACTTTAGATGACAAACCTTGTCGTACGTACGTATTTTCCAGAGCCAACATCGCATCGTACGTAGTTTTCTTTCCGTCGATTACAGGTAAAACGTTGTCCGAAAGCCATTGTACGATCGCATTGCGCGCCTTCCGATCGCGTTTACAAAAATCGGGATTTTCCAAAGCCTTTTTGTCCGGTTTGTCCAAAACATCCGAAATTTCCAAAAATTCGAGCGCTGACTCGACGCGTTTTTTCCAGGTTAAAAACCCGTGACCAGAAAACGGTTTGATATTCGCGAAATTGTACGTAGTGGACGACGCCATTATGACAACTTTCCGAACTGCCGGCAAATTTTCCACTCGACAGACGTGACACAAAAAAATGATTTCCTACGCACTTCGCGAAATCACTATTTCCGAACTACCGGGCATACTGGGCCCATAACCTGATAAAATAAAGCACTTTTAGCAGAGTAGGCAAATTCTATTTATTTGATTAACTTTATAAAAACTGGACACATGATCTGAACGACGTTACCGCGGACATTTGCAAAACGCAACAAGCGGGAATGGCTGAGGGTGGTGGGTCGAACATCCATAAAAAGCAAGTAGGCAGTGTTGCCACACAGACAAAAATTGCGCCATTCAACATATTTCACATTCCGTCGCCGCGCTGGCGTTAGTGGCACGTGACTGAAATAATTGCCCAAGGTCGGGAGATTTATCGGAGGTATGAAAGATAAATTCGGAACCGTCTCGTACTTCGTGTTTGTTATTTGCAATACATTTCCAGAAAACACGCTATCGCTGCGTGGGAGAAATTGGGGTAGAAAATCGTGTACATCTGCGTTTTATCGAAAGCGCTAAATAATGAGAAACTATGAGGACCACTCTGCAGCGAAGAGAAGAGCCAGTGTTGGCTAAACAGTTGTTTACCGCTGGGTGACCAGAGAACTAAATTTAGTCAAAACCTTCTTCGTATTCAGGCCACTAGATTGTCAATCAGAGAACACCTCAGCCAAAACAAGTCGACCCGCTCAAGTTCGAATGAATGCAATTCAAATTTGAGATAATACTGATAAACAAATAAGAGAATTAATTAAAGAGATCAGTCCAGGTAAATTAATGGGCACGTGACAATCATCTGGTTAACAGAAAGCAGATACGAAATCGGTCGAATTAATTAAGGTTGCAAAAATAACGAATCGGCGAGATAGCAGTTAACCTCGGTATATTTAAATCCGTTGTGGCAAGTGAAGAAAGTGAAACGTAAGAAGCCGAAATCGCGCTATAGAAAATTATTTTTAGAACAAACTCGTTCAAGTTTGAACGATCGAGCAACGAATTTCTCCACCGTTTCATTGATAGCGAATATAAAGAGAAATGGGTTCTACGACCCGTTCTATTTTGACGCATTTTGTTCAAAATGGAAGGTGAAAATATTCACCGCCGGTGGAAATTTGCCAACTTTCGAACAAGAGCACGTGAAAATGGTTGGCAGCTCTGAACACCGTAACACAGAAATAGACAACATTCAAAGACATGTTTCAGGAGGGGTTCGTACAAGAAAAACCATGTATTGAGGGCAAGAATCGAGTTTTGATAGTGTCAATATTGAAAGTGACAGCAATAAAAAAATATCTTTCTCGTGTAAAAAACGAAACTGAAGCACATCAACGAGGCTCTCCAAATACATTCGAACATAAGTTTACTGTTCAAGACAAAACGTTCCGGCGAACTAATTTTAGATTATTGGGAGTTTAATAGTGGATTTCATTTGAAAAAAAAAAAAAAAAACGCTGCAAATGTACAGTGGTTTATTATTCCTTCGTTTCAATAATTATTTAAGAAGACTATCCATTTGTGAACTATTCCCAACATCTGCGAACATTTCCATCGAAAATCAGATTGGTATAAGAGGAAACTCCGTCGCAACTATGGTAATTTTAACTATTTTTATTTCTCTTAATTTTAAAAAGCCACCAAAGCTCTCCATTATTCACAAAAAAAAAAAAAAAAAAAAAAAAATGAAACGTATTAGTTTACATTACTTAGAGATGTTACATTATCAAAATAATCCGAATAATAATATTGGGAACATATTTGAAAGTGGCAATATATTTTTACAATTTTGGTTAATTATTCAATAATAAACCATTGTAATCGCTCACGAAAAAATTAATCCCCTCAAAATGTGATTATTTACGTTTCGATGTAGGTACGAAGAATCTGAATATTGAATAAAAATATTTCTATCCATCCGCCAACAAAACTTTTCGGACGAAATTAGAAAAGCTGCATAATTGACATTTTCACCAAAAATCAATCTCGGCCAGAAAATTGCCCAATTCTCAAGCCAAACGGCTACCCCAATTTTTAGGGTATTTTTAGAGGTTACAAGTGGGGGAAAATTCACATTTTCAACGGTTTTTGAAAATTAGGTGTGTTTTGATATGAATTTATACAGATTTTTTCACGCTGAATCGAATGGGGCCATATAGGAGTCGATAGCTTGAATGGATCTCGAGTTATCGCAATTTTTATGAGACATCTTCGAGATTGTGAGATATTTAGCAAGATGGCAAAACTCGAGACTTTCTAGAGCTATTAACAACGTTCCACGAGTCGTAAATCTCATATACTAGTTGGAATTCTCGTGTAACACTCTCTGAAGCTATGTCGTTTGTCGAATAATTCAACTTTTAATAAATTACGAAAAAAAATCAAAATTATAAAAATTACGATAGTTGGTATGCTTCTTCTTATTGTTATCAATCTGTTGTTCGGTGGAAACGTTAATAATTGTTGAGGAAAGGAGTTTAGGTTACTTTGTTAAATAATACCTTTCTATAGATACAGCCTAATGGATGGCGGTTTGTGGCGACCATTAGAGACATACGATGTTACAAAGTAACCAAAACTCCAAGTTTAAGTTTTCCAAAAACACCAAATACACTAGGTAAAACTCTCCAATAAATCGCTTGGCCATCATTTTCCGCTTTTTTTCAACATCTAATTTTTACCACCACTTTCAAATTTCGCTTCTTTTTAAGGAGCAGAGAGAGAAAAAAACACGTCCTGACTGGGCAAAAAATGTCATCTCCGAATTTCAAACGTCCCACTCGCGTTTAGAACTTTTGTGACATCATCACGAGCGTTACCAAGGTTTTTATCCGATACTGACGAAATAATCAGAAAGCTTGTTGAATTATACCCGAAAAAATATCATTATAATCAAAGCAGCAAGTACCTGATGTGCCCTTGGCAAGCATTCTCTTCCGACTGACTAAAAATTTCTACAAGGCGACGTAGGAGAATGCTCCAATTTTGAAAACTTGTTTTTATTAAATAAAAACAGATCCCACGAAGGCTGAAAGATTAATGATGACGAATAACTGGAAGTTTGAAATGAAGGGACGGATTTCCTCGAATTGCTCAGGAGTGGAATAACACGGCGAACGCCATTGACAGGTAATTGGGTCAGGGGTGGCGGCCTCCACAAGGTTGGCCAGTGATTTAAAGGTCACAATTAGCCGGAAGAATGCTTCCTGACTGGAACTTGAAAATGCATTTACACATCCCAAAATTCGCACCAAACTTTTTCCATAAAATTGTTAGACCGCTCGAAGACAAACGAGGAAAACGCTGCAAATTATTGAACAGTTGTTTATTATTCTTTCGCTTCATTAATGATTTAAGATGACAATCCATTATTTGTGATATATTCCGGTCATCTGTGACCGTTCCCACCGAAAAACAGATACGGGAAAACTCCGTAGCAACATTGTCATTTTAATCATTTTCATTTTTGGGGGTTGTGAGGTGGAGAAAAACCAGGCGACTCATTCTCCAATTCTTTATTAGCTGGCCGAGCACTTTCGCCCATTCGGGCATCCTCAGGGCGACGTGGAGCCATAGGGTCCACAGGAGAATTGGAGAATGAGTCGCCTGGTTTTTCTCCACCTCACAACCCCCGGACATCAAGAGACGCGACGAGAAGGAAAAGAAAAATTTTCATTTTTCTTAATTTCCAAATTAGAAACTAATTTTTTTGCCTAACGGTATAGTTGAAGAGTGTTCGACGAGCATTCCAAAGAGTATAGAACGATTCTTATAGCTCCAAAAATTCTCGAATTATAATATACTACCTATTACGCCAAATTTCTGATTCATACTGTTCAACACAAAAGCGTCCAAAAATACACCTTTATCTGAAAAACATTGGAAAATACGAATTTTCTCCCCCTTCAAACCCCCCAAAAATACCCTTAAAATTGAGGTAGCGATTCTGCTAAAGAATGGAGCCATTTTCAGACCAAAATTGATTTTTGGTGAAAATTTCAAGCATTTAGCTTTTATAGTTTTGTCAGAAAAGTGTTGACGGCGGACGGACAGAATTTTTTTTATTGGATAATCGGATTCTACATGCCTTGAAATGTAGAACATCAAATTTTCAGGGGGCGTTAGAAAAAAAATTTTTTGGGCAATTACAATGGTTTATTATTGCATAATAAACAAAAAAACGAAAGTTAAGGTACTATCTATGATGGGATCTGTCGAATTTTCGCAACTGCTCGAATAATATTCGAACAAGTTCCGCGAACGATAACAGGTTGCACTTTACGGAAGTAGATTGAGTAAAAAGCTCTCGAGAATGTCGAAAAAAATAATGCTCATTTCGCAGCAAAGTTCGATTAAATCGTGATGACAGAATAGAGAGGAAAAAATGTCCAAATTCGACGTTTTATTATAAGATTTCAATTCGAAGAAAAAATGTTTTAACTATTTTCTGAAACAACTGTAGAACATTTTTCCAAACATTTACGAACAATATTCTATTTTAATTATTGATTTTATTTCAAATTATTTCTGGCTCTGTTTTTCAGCTAGATCAATATCACAATTTTAAGGGTATAATATTTAGTGAGTTAAAAAATCCCTATTATTCGAAGTTTTGGAACACAATTATACATGTTTTAAATAAATTTCTAATAAGTTTATGAACGCCAAATTGAATGAAACAAATGCATTGTCAGTAGTAATTACTAAAAGCGGTTTTTTGAGCAATATTTGAGTTTTGACAAATATTTTATAAATTGTAGGTATATATTTAAAAAAAAATTAGTTTATTCTGTTACACTTTTTAAATTATTTTTATTCAGTAAATATAATTTTTATATATTTAATAAATTTTAAAATGATTATTTATCACTTATTGGTTATCATTTTTGTATTTTTTTTTTTTTTTTTAATTCACCATTAAAAAAAATTATTTTCAGAAAACAGACTGAGAAACAGTAGAATCTCGAGGACCAAGAGAGGAAGCATTACTTACATTGGCCGATGAAGAATAAAATGTAAACAATAAGGAAGTCTAGCTAATTTAGTCCCGGCAAATTGATCAGACTTCAGACTGAATTTAATTTTATCATCTCACACTGTTTTCTGAATCAGCTTGAAATATTGTCGTACAGAGACGGATCGCTAGAGCGTAAAAATGATGAATATCGTTCAGTTCGTACACTTACGTGATAATGGAGAGGAGAGAGACTTGTGGCGTACGATTCAACCTAGGTGTGGTACCTCCAACGGGACGAAATGAAATTGAAAATTGGCCGGCGAGTCGGACTAGACACCCAGAACAGGACGTAGAAGGTGAGGGACAACTGCGCAATGGGACGTCAGTCGAGAAATTGCGCAAGGTGAAGGGTGGTGACGTGATAAGATCCGTAGTGATAAGAGAGGTCAACATAATAAACTAAATAAGAAAATATTGCCTGCTAGCTGCTTCCGTGGTAGACAAAAAAATATTTTAATGCAATTTAGGTTTTCTTATTATACTCCTACGCATTGTTACCAAGTCAGGGGATTTCCCCATAGATCTAGGGGAATTATTTCTGATTAGGGAAATGGGGGGGAATCTACTTCTTTAATGACATTTTTTGAGGTTTTTTTTTTAATATATGCCTTTTCAAAGGAATTTCAGTTTTATTTTGTAAGAAATCAACATAGAATAACCCCCCAGGACAAATTAAGAGGGAGCGAATTCAACTGAGTTGTATAAACCTCGAAGCATAGTTGCCGATTGTCAGACCTCTTCAAAGTTCTCGATTTCTATTCCACCATTTCCCAATAACTACACCCCAGGCCTGATGATGCTTTTTTTTCTTGTCTAGAACAAGTTCACACTATTTCTTATGAAGCACATAAAATTTACCTTTTGCTGGGTACTATTTGGGGGATTTTTTTCTTCAATTCAGGGGAATTTTCATCTCGGTTCAGGAGGATATCCAGGAAGGCACCCGGCATCACAGCTCTCAAGAGCATTCTTCCAATTAATAAAGCAAGCATGGAAGACTGAACAATCAGATTGCCATCTCTTCCAAATTTTCTGTTGGCAAGAAATTCTAGCTTCTAATGGTGTTCAAAGGTTGGATTTTATTTCACGATCTTATAAGTCTGAAATGTGAACTCATTACTAGTGGTAGGGGAGTCAAAATAAATTATGGGGAGTCTGAAAATGGAACTTCTGCAATTTATTTCACCCGGTATTTACAACAAAATCAACACCTTTCAAAAACTCTATACAACGTGGGCAAACCGATTAAATTTGTTATCGATTTGTCATTGGCTAGCTTCTTGGGCGGCTTTAGATGTTTCTTTATAGCTGGGTACAAGACGTGCTCCACATTCCATTTGTACTTATCAATTTCCTAGACACAACACACAAGAAGGGCACATTAGAAGCGACTAATCTAGGGTTCACAAGCTTCAGTCGTTGCCTTCGGCAATCTGATCGGCAGCCCAACCAAGGCAGGAGTGAAGTGATGGGGTCAATTACAATACAAAACGTTTTCTGCTCCCCCATAATATTTTTCGTGACTAAGAATTAGCCAATGAGGGCAGCGAAAGAAGGATGATAGCAAAAATACACTTCGCTGTTGGGATTGAGGGGGAGAAAAACACGGCGACTTGTTCTCCTGTTTTTTTACTAGCCTGCCAAGCACTTTCGCCCCTTCGGGCATCATTACAAGGTTGCCACGGCCATGGATAGCTTGTAATGGTGCTACGAAGCCCTGATGATGCCCGCAGCGGCGAAAGTGCTTGGCAGGCTAGTAAAAAACAGGAGAACAAATTGCCACGTTTTTCTCCCTCTCAATCTCAACAGCGAAGAACAACAACAAAAAAAATACACCGTACTCCTATGGGATCATAATATCAATACTCACATCACTATGGCTGCAGAAACTGTAAAACCGAGCAGTTTCTCGGCAAACACCTCTGAAACAAGGTTCTTCTTTCTTCCAGTTAACATCGCACGCAAGACGTAACAGATAACAAGGAAGTCGACTCATGTCTGGCACGTAATTCTCTGCGGAAATCAGTTAATTAATGTGTGAGCTTGGTTATATAAGACAGACAACCAAAACGCCGATTCAACTTACTCAGAAGTAAAGGAATAGTGCATAGGTCACTGTCGTTAATTTCCATAGAAAAATAATCAACCAGCATCTCCTTCTTACTGCACAGCGTTTTAATCACGTCTTCTTTTATTTCCTCTTTCGATCGACCGATTTTCGAAAAATCAAAATCCGGGTCGTTGAGCCCGATTTCAACCAAAGACGAAAGAGGTAAAGGGTTCTAAAATATAGAATAAATCAAACAACAGTGAGGTTTATAATCGGCAGTATTCAAATATTGACTCAAAGACAAACTATTTCACCTGAAATTTGATGGCGGCAAAGTTCCCGAAATCAAAAACCATAAACTGATAGAATAGTTCTTCTCTGGAACATCAATAATATACACCAACGCCTTTAGTAAATAGTTATATTACCCTAAAAACTACAGAATAATAAGAGTGGCTTACTTGAGAGTTTCCAGATGAAGCATGTAAAGAGTAGTATTGTGTTGGACTAAAATATCTTCCCGCTCAGCCAAACCAACATAAATTGAATCGCTGATGATATCACGGAGAGCTAAGCTGCATTCCATCGCAACGTCTCTCCTCAAAGAGAGTACACTAGTTAGCTTAATGTCTCTCCTGTAATAAAATTCAATCTCAACAGAACGGAAGATAAATGATACTGATAACACATTGAATACACAAACTAAACTGAAAAAAATTAAATATTAAAACTAACCGAATAATCTTGTCAGACACTTCGCTCTTAGCATCTTCATAGTGAGCGGAGAAAAATTTCTCGATCTTCTGAACAGTCGAATCTGTTCTCACTAGATTGTTGTCCCTCACTTTGGGTTCGGAGGAATTCAATTTTTGCAACAACGCTTCTTCAGCCTCGATGTTCATAGATGTTGAAGGAAGTTTGGCCTAAAACGAAACACCGCAGGTCCCTCACTTTTAAACGAACCCACTCTCAGACCCGTCCACCTTTTGTGTCAGGTAGGGCGCCCTTTACAAATCCATCTGTTTGCCGCGCTCCAACCTTTACAACTTCAGAACATGAATATACTTTTCGCTCTTCTCACCTGTGTGTAGAACACTCTAGATCTGTTTGATCCCAACAGTTTTGTTTCAACAGCTTTTCGGGCACTGTCGATTATTTCTTCCTCGTGAAGGAAATGAACTTCATGCTTTGTTGGGTGGACATTGACGTCGACATTCTTCGGTTCTAGGGTTAGGCTCAGATAGACGAAAGGATGCCCTCCACTCGGCAGGTGTATTGAGTACTCTTGTTCAACGGCTTTTTTCAGAGCTGGAAACAGTCAAAATATCGATACTTTACCTCTTAGCAAGATGGAATTCAGAACCAAAATCATCAAATACACAATGCGTACCAATGCGTTTTCAAACATACCTGTTGAATCGACCAATCGATTGTTGATGAAGAGAATGAAGACTTGCTTCTTTGTTGAATAGTTCACATTGGTTATGAAACCGTGCATTTTGAATTTTAAAACATCGTCAGTGTGCTCAATTTCAAACACTTCCCTACAAATGGGGAAAAAGTCATTAATTGGTAGCAGAGCACTCACCTGATGCTAATTCAGATTTTTCATGTAAAATGAGCTAATCAATATTACTTAGCAATGCTGTCACCGTATATGGCCCTAATGTTATCGACGTGAGATGACGATGCGTTTGTCTTTATGTCTGAAATGGTTTCACCCTGCCTTTTCAAAACGAAGCCAACTGAAGGATTGTGTACAGCATACTTGCCCACCTGAGACATGAAATAATGAGCAAGTTAAGCCCAAAGAAACATTTAATGAAATATTTTATCCCACAATGAGCTGGTTTCTCGTACCACGATAAACTTTGACAGCGGCATCAGCTGACAACGGTTCGAAAAAAGCGTTTCTCGAACCTTTGTTATCTATTGATCATGGCTCAATTTACCGTCTTCCTCAGTTGAGCTCAAATTTGCTAGAAGAAGCTCAAATTTGTATTTTCTTAATAGATAAATAATTGCTTGTTTCAACACAACCTACTGCTATGATCTGGCTGATTAACGAATGAGTCTAGCAAAAAAGGATTTTTCTGTAAAGAACGAATTTTTATATTAAAAGTTACGTGTTATTTTCATCAAAAAAATTATTGTGCAAAATGATATTTTTCTCTGATGCAAAAATGAAGCTTTTCAAATTCAGTCAATTCGGTTGGGTCGAAGTTGAGAGAAGGGAAACATGGCAGCGTTGTTTGGTACAACTATATGAATTTTATCGCATGCAAAATAATAACAGGTTCGACGGCATGGTTAGGTGACCCTCAAGAGATTGAGGTTCAAAAAACACTTTCCGATGATCCTGTGTCAATTGGATTTGACACCGTGTTCTACAGTGGTTCGAGAAACCAACCGGTAACATTCAACCACAAAATTTCTGAGTGCACTTACCACATTGGCCACTTTGGCAAACTCTTCTGTTGCATTTTTCAAAACCTTACTTCGCATAGGGACGTTGTAAAATAGGTCTTCTACAGTTATTTGAGTCCCTTGGTTGGACGCACACGGCACTATTGGTCCTTTCAAACGACCATCGACGTACTGTGCTCTGAAAAAATTAATGTTCAATCAACTCTGAATCTAATGTACAGGGTTTCTCATGTGAATAGACCCAAAAACAAATGTGCGTAGCTCCCAATAGTTTTGGTCATAAATTTAAAAAAAAAATACATGTTCTTTTTCTGTTTGTCGCATTTTCCGCATGAATATTGAGGTCATAGGTACCTGATGGACCTATGTAGCCCTGAAGATGCCCTAATGGGTGAAAGATCTTGGCAAATAAATGACAAAATGGAGAGAGTCGCGTTTATCTTCTCCTCATCACAATATTTATATTAGTTGGTAGGGAAATGGACGTAGTTTCAAGTTTTAAAGATAACTTCTGACAAATGGCGACCATCTTGCTCAAAGCATGTGGCAAGTCGGATCAAGAAGTTTCAGTGACCACGCTCCAGCAAGTCTCTTTCAATTGATGTAATTTCTGTAACTCTGTAAGCTGCAAGCAACGGGCTCCTTGAAATTTCGTTTTCTGCTGGGGAAAACGGCCATGGAAAGTCTTGCAATGCTCACTATAGCTTATGGGGATGCTGCTACAGGGAAAACAAGTTTACGCGAAAATCAATTCCCGTTTCAAAAAGGAGAAACGACTATTGAAGGCCAACTTTGTTAGGACAGCCCTCAACATCGAGAACAGATAACAATGTCGAGAAAATTGGCAAGTCGGGTAATAAACAAAAACATGCAATTTAATACAAATTGCTCAAGATACCAAGGCCTAAACTAACTTGTAAGCACATTGATTGTTAGATGTTTTAGTGACGATAGTAAGATGAGCAACATGGCTGATGCTTGCAAGGGCTTCCCCTCTGAAGCCAAAAGTTGATATTGTAGTGAGATCTTCAAATTTGGTCAGCTTGCTCGTAGTAAATCTTTCGCAGACTATTGGCAAATCTTCCTTCCGAATACCAGTGCCGTTATCTTGGATCTGAAATGGGAGATAAGTTCATAGTCGTAGGAAAATTGTGTTCAGTTGCTAATTTTTATATTACAGCAAATAGATGGGAAATTAGTAGTTCCAGTTCCACAATATCATTATAGAACCGAAGCCGACCGATTCGGTTGCTACCCCTGCTTCTAAACTGTGATCAGTAGTTCATAATATTTGCAATAATTTTTTTTTCTCACCTGCAGCAATTTCAGCCCGCCGTTTTTCAGGGTTACAAGGATATTTGTAGATTTGGCATCTAGGCTGTAAAAATAATCCATAAGAACGTCATATAATAATGAAATAATAGGCGTATTCAAGTTCCAGCTCGACCATGTTAAACGTGCTGTATCAGTACTGACGTGAAATATGAGGTCATCAAATGGTACTCCCTACTCATCAGAACTTGATAATTTCAAATGGAAACAGAGGTAGGAGGCGAATATTTCCATGGCAGCCGCTAAAGTTGAAACGTTAACAAGTTCTAGGGTAAAGTACACCCAAAACTTGACTGCTTACGTTTCAGCGGTATAATCATGCTAAAGAGTAGACTTAGAAGACGTTCTTTCTAATATAATAGTGAGTTTAGCACTGTTAGCCCGTCTCCTACTCTTCAACAATAATACACATTGAATAGTAGAAAAATAATCGGACAAGAAAAGGCGACCTGTTTTCGAGAAGTTCCTTCAAAGCATTGGCAGGCCGTTGAATCACTTCGCCAGCAGCTATACGATTGACTACAACGTCGTCGAGTTTCTGTATCACTCCGGGTTCACCCATTTTCACTTTCATAACATTTCATACTCAAATTCACCATCTAAAGAAACATCTCACCAAAGATTGGTCACGATTTCGACAGTAATTTGATTGAGGGGAATAATTTGATGGATAAATGTGACGCATTTCTATGGAGTAGGAAACTCAATTTTGAGGAGCCATAACTAGACCTGAAGGCATAGGCATACTAAACTCAACACACAAAAATACAAACCGCTGATAAAAGCCAAGGCGCCAAAAAATAACCTCCCACTTACTGTTGTTGCTTGGAATTTAATTGTCTTCACGTTATGTTGGACATAAAATGAAAATTAAGAACAAGGACTTTCACTGCACTTCTTAATTGTGTTTTATTCGTTTTTTTCTTCAAATTGAATACATATTGATGTTTAAATATTACTTTTCTTTTATTATCAAAATCAGTCGGCGCCGTTTTCATAACAACTTCTTTTTTCTTACAAATCGACTCTCTTATCTTATCATTATTGATACTGTGAATAGAATAATAAAAACAACCGTTCTCTTCTGTCATAAGCGAAAACATTTATATTCTTCACGATTCTTTACCATTACCGGATATCAGAATGATTTTCAGCTACTTTTAGGATCTCTTCATATAACTTCATACGAAAATTATTAGGCTAGTTTCTTCGTTTTATTTTATTCAGCCGGCCGAATTACTTATTCGTAACTCTCTAAACGTAAGAATGGTTGGGTGCTCGGCTTCAAATTGTTTCAACCAATCTGGAAAGGGCTATCGGCTTTTTAGACTCCCTAGGGACCATTTGAGGCGGGCTGTTTGGGTCGAGAACTGCCAAATCAACAATTACTCCCCTGGGAGAATCTATCGCTTGTGCGAAGTAAGTAACATTGAGACTAATTATCCTTTCGCGCATGAGCCGGTACTACTGTTGAGTCGAACTTGATAAAATTCATCTGGTGTAAATTTTAGGCTACGATTAAACTATACTTCAAATTGGAGCATTGGAACCATTAGGCTAGGTGATCATTTCTTTCAAAATCGAATGATAAAAAACAACCCAAAAATATAATGCCTTTGAGTGATGTTTTTGGTTGGGACCTTTTGATCTCTGTTGCTATACTAAACATCGAATGAAGATGATAAAATGGGCTTTTTCCGGTCTGCATAATTTCCAACCGTTGCTGTAATTCGTTTCTGTCCTCTGTTTTCAGGCTCATTTCGAGGAACATCAATTTGAGTGTGTTAAAGGGGCGAAAAAACTAGCGAGCCACGCAATACCTACAATTTTTTCAATTGTTCGTCCTACACGATCATCTACAAAAGTTCACAAGTTACAAAATGTGGTAAGAAAATCAAAATGTTCAACATTATCGAAGGTAATACCATTTTCTTCTCTTGTGTTTTCATTCTTTTCCCAAATGTTTTCCAGTCGTCTGAAAACAACACCAAGTACAAGTTGGACGTCCCAATAAATGATCTACTAGATGAAATCTCCTCTATGAAGAAAGAACTCGACGCTAAGAACGAGGAAAATTCGTCGATAAAGAAAATAATAGAATCGCAAGATGCAATTTTAAATAAATTCCTTACGGCCGAACAAATAAAATCACTTTCAAAACGTTCACACATTTGGAGCTTGGAAGGATTAGTTTTCGGACTGAAAATGAGGTCAGCACTCGGGGTAAATGGGTACAACTACCTTCGCTCAACCAATTATCCTCTACCTGGGAATTCCACTTTGAGGCGACGGCTAAATCCTGCTCGATTCAATTTGGAACAACTCGCTACAGAAGGAAACCGAAGACTGTCGATGGAAGCCTGAAAGCTTGAACTATTTCTGATGATTGAACGCACTTGAAAGGGATGTTTACTTTCAATCTATAGAAGATAAGATTGGTGATACCGAAAATCCTTTTTAAAAAAAGGAAGCTTAATTTTTCCGGAAAAACGTTACAAAGGCAAAGACCTTGCCTTGTTACTCTGACTGTAGACTGACAAGAAAGACTGCTGCTCGCAGGCAGACGATGGCTTATATAAACTTTGATAGCTTAGTCAGCGAGAAAGGCTGAAGGCCTCAAGTACAGCAGTTCTAGTACACTTAACTTTGATGTTTATTGAGAGTGCAGAATTGAAGATGGATCTATCTCCATGCAGTACTCAGTCGCGCAAGACCGAAGTCGGCGGTATTTGATATTAGCTTGACCCTCAAGGCCACCTGCAAAGCCTCAGCGTCGTCAAGAAGATTACATGTTACCAATGGACACTATAAGTAGTAAGATGTCTTCCATGGACGCTACTCATAGTGAGCTTTATGAAATTTTGATCATGACTGGAAAAAAAAATTTTTGTGTGTAAAAAGTTTGAAAGCGGTTTCTGCTGGGAATAATTTTTTATTCAATCCACCGTAAGTGTTGGCATTATTCTGTATTGAGACTGTGAAACCTATTGGTTTATTATTCAATAACAAACCGTTGAAAATGTCTAACCCCCTCTAAAAATTTGATATTTTACGTTTCAAGGCATGGAGAATACGAATATTCAATAAAACTCTGCAAATGATTTTACAGTGATTCGTTATTCCTTTGCTAATGATTTAGGAAGACTATTCATTTGCGATAGTAATTATTCCGAACATTTGTGAACGTTCCAACTGAAAAACAGATTGGTAACTATAAGGGAGAACTACTCAGCAACTATGGTAATAACAATTGTTTTGGATTACTACTATTCAATAATAAATTATAGTCACTCACAAAAAACTAACCTACAATTACTCGCAAAAAAAATAAATAAATAAATAAAAATAATAATAATTCTGACCTCCTCAAAATGTGATTTTTTACGTTTCAAGGCATGTAGATTTCAAATATCCAATGAAATGATTTCTGTCCATCTGCCATCTACACTTTCCTAACGAAACTATAAAAGCTACACAATTTATATTTTCACCTAAAATCAGCCTCACAATGGCTCATTTCTTCAACAAAATCGCTACATTTTAAAGGTATTTTTATGTAGTTTTGAGGTGGAGAAAGTTTGTCTTTTCCAACGTTTTTCACAAAAGGGTGTATATGGTATTACCTTCTTTAGATATTTGAGCGCTGAATCGAATGAGACCATCCCGGGGTCGATAGCTTTATTGGTTCATCAATGCAGCGTTTTTTTTTTCTTTTTCTTAAGTATCCCACTGCAACGTAAAATATTCAACAAACGGTACAGCTGGAGATGTTGGACGATCATTACAATGAGTATTTTACCCCCGTGTGGTTTTTACAGCCCCAAAATTGTTCGAATCATGCCGATTTTCTGAAAACCTCGACAATCTCATATTTATATAAGCTGCAATAATTCGAGAACCATTAAAGATATCAAACTCGCGATAGTCTCATTTGATGAATCGTCAAGAAATATATATTATTAGTTGCTATCAAACTCAGCAATGTTTCAAAAACCTGGAAAAGCGGATTTCCCCCCTTAAAACCCCTCAAAAATACCCTTAAAATCGAGGTAGTTCTTTGGCTAAAGAATTGAGCCATTGTCAGCCCAAGATTGATTTTTGGCGATTATTTAAAGAATTTAGGTACTATAATTGCCTGAAAAAAAGTGTTGGCGGCGTAAAATGGATGGTCACATTTTTTTCATATTTGACGTACCTAAAATGTAAAACATTTAGTCTTTGAGGGGATTTAGAAAAAAGTTCCTCGACGATTACAATGGTTTATCATTGAATATAAACCGAAAAACTCTATTAGTCCGTCTTCAACACTTTTCTGTCGAAACTACGTATAATAGCGAAAAATCAATCTTGGGCTGACATGGGGTTGAACCGTCTTTTGATTCGGACCTATCGTCGGAATACACATTGAAAAAGTTGTAAATCCAATTTCGCTCGCTTCATCAAAAGTTTGCCAAATTGTTGGGCCAGTTGGATTTCAATGTCGGAGGTGTAGGAGTTTCTCAAAACCGCACATCACTGCCTCTCGTGTTCGTTGCGATATTCACCACAGATGAGGACTCAGCACGCCAGAGATGATCCTTTAATACGCCTCGCATCCCGTGTCGAAACTTTACAGGCTAGTTACGAACCTCAGCTGCTAGATTGGGTTTAATTATTCTCCTCTGTTTTACTCTCATCCCGAAACGTTACCACGGCTTAATACTAAACTGTAGCTGTATTGTAACTGTGGTACGGACGGGCGAGCCTTTCAAATCAAAAATATTACAACAATTCAACCTTATTCATGTGATCCTGTCGTAGGTAGGTGACGAGCAGCAAGCTCCCCGTCTATACCCCAGTTCCCAGTGGGTTGTTTGATTTGTTTGGACCTGGGATGTGACAATCCATCTACTCTTATTTCAACTGGATTTATTATAAATGACGAAAAAAAAGGAGTATTATTACAGTTTTCCCACGGCAGTTGTCTATGATACACAAAAAGGTACTCACGTCCAAGTTCGCGCAACAATAGGTCCCAGTGAATGGTTCAAGTCGAATATCGGTCCGGGGTCCGCCTACAAATCCACTCACCGGTCCGAACAGGTCTAGGCGAAGACGACACAGTCCACCGATTCGATCGATTCGGATCGATGCGATGTTGGTTCGATGCCGGTTCCCCGTCGCTCGAATCGAAGTGCACCGGTTCGATAGCAATTCCACTCGACCGATCGACCGCCCGGGTAACCGGTCCAAGGATCGATTCACTGTAACCGGTCCAATCACGCGCGTACCGTTCCGAAGTAATTATTATGTTCGCCACTACCGAAGTCCGTCGGTCGGTCGAAATACACCACCGCTCGGTTATGTTCGATTTGCTCGATCACTAATCGATTAATATCGGTCTGTTCGATCTCCCCCACACACGAATCCGTCAGTACTCTTTCAGCGAACTGGCGTAAATTTTCTGAGTCCATTTTTCTTGCAGACCATAGTCTCTGGGCAACTTCGTTGGCATCGTCCCTTTCATACCAGCTGATCATTGCATTTTTCACAGCTTGATAGGGATTAGCCTCCTTCTTCAGCGATGAATGCTCCACCAGCCATCGTTGTGCTTCTCCTTTCATCTTTAAGACAAGGAGTTGAAGTTTTTGACGTTCGTTGAGTCCCCCCCGTATTCTCATCAAACATTTCGAAGTAGTACGAAATGGGGTATTCTTCTAATATCTTCGGGTCCCATTCGTCCACTAATGCAACATAGGCCCTTGGTATCTCAATCATTTCTCCCTCCTGGCGAGGCCGCGGCAACTGCACCTCTGACAGCAACCGCTTGCATTCCAGCATCAACTCCCCAAAGGCATGCATGGGATCTGGATCCGCCATACCGGTTTATTTATTTATTTATTTTATTTTTATTTTTTTAATTAATTTATGTGAACAAAACAAGTAAACAATGGAACATGATCTGAACAATAGCTACATATATATTTGTTTTAAATATAATTTAAACGATTACCCAAGAAATATTTTGCCAGATAAAAATTGAAAAAGTCCGTGAAACGATGAGAATAAACATACAGAAATAGGTATACTGATAAATGGCCGCTCACCAATGAACTCTCTGCAATACATCCTATCAAAGCAACAACTCCTTCTTTTTTTTTTTTTTTTTTAATCAATACATACTTACATAACTACAAAAAAATGATTATTTATTTTTATTTTTTTTTTTTTATTATTCCTTTCCAAGTACCAAATTTTGAGAGAGAAAATTCCCGGATCAACACAATTTTTCAGGTCCAATAGGAAAATAACATTCCTTTGTCAATATTTTTAGTGTAGCCTATTAAAAATTTTTAAATTATTTGTCCGAATTGAAACAAATCCCCAGCGCTAGCCACCATTTTTGTAACTGTGGTACGGACGGGCGAGCCTTTCAAATCAAGAATATTACAACAATTCAACCTTATTCATGTGATCCTGTCGTAGGTAGGTGACGAGCAGCAAGCTCCCCGTCTATACCCCAGTTCCCAGTGGGTTGTTTGATTTGTTTGGACCTGGGATGTGACAATCCATCTACTCTTATTTCAACTGGATTTATTATAAATGACGAAAAAAAAGGAGTATTATTACAGTTTTCCCACGGCAGTTGTCTATGATACACAAAAAGGTACTCACGTCCAAGTTCGCGCAACAATAGGTCCCAGTGAATGGTTCAAGTCGAATATCGGTCCGGGGTCCGCCTACAGTATGCTCTTTGATGAGAAGTCATTTCAATCACCTCGTTTGCGTCAGGTTTACCACAATTTGGCTAGTACGTGTATAATTGTTTCAGCCGGATCGAAGTTTTAGAAATTTTCTCCCGTTTTCTTTCAAAAGAGGAACTCTTCATGTTTTTTTTTACGTTTCCAATTAAGTTTTCAAAAAATAAAATGAAATAAAAAATTCAAAAATAAAAAGGGTTTAAAAAATTAAAATATTATATAAAGCTAACATTATTAGCCACGCGAAAATTGAGACAACCAGTAATTCAGATAATCCTGTATTTAATTACGTTTTACGCAATAAATTCCTCAAACAAAAAATGTGAGCGAAAAATATTGTCGCAAAATTCCCTCTAAAAAACTGGAATTTTTACAAGGAAATTCACTAGACTAAAATCGCGACTGAAAAAATCAATTATTTGCAGTTTTGACCATAGAAATTCTCATTTTCCGCTCCGATGAAGAGTTTTTCCGCGGGGAAAGAACAAAGAGGAAAATATGACTGTCCACTGAGTGCCATCGATTTCAATTCTCCAATTGGTATGACCCGATTGCCGATACGCAGTTAATTATTTAATGCCCATGAATTCGCATCGGGTAAGAACCGCAATAAGCTCAGAGAAAAGCGATTTTCTTTATCGACATTAAAATTGCTATATCAGGCAAATTAGTGGTGTGCATAGATCGCACAGAACTACCATGTTTGGACTGTTACACGTATAACCAATTATGAAATTAAGAAACTTCACGAAGGCCGCGATGTTATTGGAAAACTAGCCAGGAGACCCAAAAATAGAAAACCGCACGAATTAGGTTAATAATGCGGAAGTGCAGTATGTGAGCCTCACGTTACAAGCCAAGTTTTTGAAATTGGTTAATTTTTATAGTAAGCACTCCCGAAAATGTATAAATTTTTTATTTTTTTTTTTCGTGCAAACATTTTGAAGTCGGTTTTATTTTTTTCGATTTTTTTTCAATTCGAAATAGCAGGGTAACCGGGTTTCATTGAGCTACCGTGTAAAATTTCTGAATCATGTGACCATTCGTTTGGTCGTGAAAGAGTAACAAACAGATAGACACCCTTTGGCTTTTATTTATAATGATAAACCAATATTGAATAATATACCATAATCCGTTGTTAAACATGCGTCATTCACTCGTCGATACAAATATTCAAAAACCTCCAACTGATAGGTTTTTTGCCTTGTTTTATTAAATAATAAACCATTGTAATAAGTTAAAAAAATTGTTTGACCCCTCACAAAATTTTGTAGTCTACGTTTCAAGGCACGCAGAAATTTTTTCCTTGAGCGATTACAATAGTTTATTATCAACCAAATACCTTTGGCGAATTAAACTGAGAAAAAAAATTAGCTTGAAATAAGCCATAAAATGTAATCCGGTTTTCTTTATATTCAGTGTTTGTATTTACATTATAAATAGCTCCTATAAAACTTCGCTGTTCGATATCTTCGGAATTACAAAACAAACAAAAAATGTAAGTTATCTTTTTTAACTTCGTCGACTTTTCTTTCCTGGCTTTGCCAAGAGCATGATTTCGAACAAAAAAATCTAATTAGGGACGAGATTGTTTTGGAAAATGCCCTTTCAACAGAAACACAATGGCGTTCGCGGCTTCTTCCGTTTTTATTTAGCTCTCGCCAACAATTCGTCGGCTCTGTTGTGGCTGACTGCGGAGCTATGGCAACCGATCAATGGTCCTAAAGGTAGCCCGGTAGCTAGCACTGGAGTCAGTAAAGCCTAGTAAATTTCGCCAAGGTGCTCCGAACTCGTTGAATTTCAAACAATGACTTACTACACTTTGCCGTTTCTGTTCTTGAATTTGGGCGGTGAAATGATGTACATTCTAGACCAAAGGTTGAGAGCGCAGAATATCGCCGTCGAAAAAGCGAGAAAAGGTGAGAAATAATTTATAAAAAAAAGCGTCGATTGTTTTTCCGGATGTTGGACGAGCGAATTTTTCGCCCGAAATATTTTACAGCTAACGATGAAATTTCAGATATTAATTTGCGCAAGAAGAGTCGTGGAAATTCTTTTGTTGACAACTTCAGAGCGAACTAATCTGAATTTGGAATGATGACCTATATTGTACTACAGTGTTTTACATAAATCGATTTACCCTAGCTCTTAAACATTATCCCCTTTTTGAAAGATAACCCACGAATAAATATCGAAGACAAATACTACTGCGTTAAATGTAGACGTCGAACTTTGTGGAATTCAAATTCGAAGACAAATACTACTGCGTTAAATGTAGACGTCGAACTTTGTAGAATTCAAATTTTGCACAGTTCCACATTTAAACGTTAAATTATTTTACTAATTTTTGCGCACGTTTATGAAAGCAGCGACAGCATCAGAGAATTCTTGTTTTCCAGTGCTTAACGATATTGTGCGCATTATGTACAATCCGCGCTTCATGGAAGAGCTGTTCAAGCCGCAGGAAATTTACAATAAAGCCGCTCTAAAATCGCTTTTCCAAGATTTGGCGCACGCGTCAATTATGAAACTCAACGCGACTAGTATGGAAAAATTGTACGACTTGATGACCATGGTCTTCAAATGGCAGGTAATGCTTTAGGAAGCGACGAGAATATAGCTTTTGTAAAATCATATTAATAAATTCGATACTCGTGAATGAGTGGTATTTTCTGACAATTGTTTATTTTTGTTTTTTTAATTCAACGCTTAGGTGTTCACAGTTTCTCACCCAAGAGAGCTGATACTCGTCACTTTGAACCATATGGACAGTACTCGAGCTATGGTCACCGACGATACAATACATAAGCAACTGGACAGCGCATATTTCATGTTTATAAAGGTATAAATAAAAAACGCTGCAAACTATTGTACGGAGGTATATCGTTCATTATCTTCGATTGAGATTTAAGAACGCCATACACTATTGACAGTAATAATCCAGAACAATTGGTAACCACAAGGTAAAAAACTATTTGCTATTAGTTTTAGCGAAAGTATCGTAATGTTAATAATTTTTTGGTTTATTATTGATAAACCATTGTAATCGCTTAAGAAGTAAAATTTTCTAACCCTCACTAAATGATGTTTTATGTTTCAAGGCATGCAGAATCCGAATATCTAATTATTTCCGACGAAACTTTAAAAGATAAATTCTTGAAATGTTCACCAAAAATCAATCTTGGTCTGTCAACGACTCAATTCTTTAGCCAAACAGCTACCTCAATTTTAAGGGGATTTTGGAGAACACTTCTCAGACAAAAGAGTATTCGTATCTATATTTTTTTTTTGACAATAAATTAATACTATCACAACCTACCTCACGTGCCACGCGCTAACCTCTGTTCGGCGCAGTAAATCAGTTAATTGAACTCGAATGATTGAACTGTAATGTACTAATTTTGTACAATAAAGTTACCTTTGCAAAAAAAAAAAAAATGGATAGTCTTCCTAAATCATTATTGAAGCGAAGGAATAATAAACCTCTGTAAAATCATTTGCAGCATTCTTAAATTACAATATTTATTTTATTTGTATATTAACCCTTTATTGGCCACTGTACACTACAGTTAACATGATTTTTGAAGAGAGCTCTTTTGCTCTCAGTGGTACCTACAATTTCTCAAACCTTCACTTTTGGTCTCTATAATATATCTCTTGTAGCCCCTGGAAGTGTCAAATGTTTCATGTGTTGCGTTTTATCAATTACATCGGCAATTCTTGTAGTTGTGGACACAGTCAAGGTGATCAGCATGGCGTCAAGGTGGAGGAAGGTAAGTTTTTCCTTTTTTATCACCGAATTATAAATAGATTTGATTGAAATGTTTCTGATTTTTATTATTATGATGTTATTGAATGGTTTTACACAATACCTAGCAGAAATGGTTCAATATTTTTCTCAGCAGTTCCCAATGAAGTGTTGTTAACTACAGTGCACAATGGCCACACAATGGCTTGTGGCGATTTATGTAAAATAATGATAGTCATCAATAAAAATTATAGTTTTCGTCTATTTTTTCTAGAATAAACCGTTTCAATATCGGAGTGATATTCCAATATCTCTGATACCTCGCCCTGGGCAAGATTTTGAAGGTGAAGACGACCCTGATGTGCCAGAAACTGTTCCAGTTGTAACAGGGGTCCCGAAATGGTCCAGTTGGATGCCCAACTCAACGACATGTTGAAAACTTTCAAAATAGAAATTCAAACACCCGAGAGTAACGAAGTTCCTCGTCAGTTTTTACCTGACAATCCGACTGGAGAGCAACTTTTCTGTGAGGATGATCATCTTGAAAACCCACCTGTATTCTCATTTGTGGATATCCGGACACATGGACGTATCGAACGTATCATGAACGTATGGTACTTATAGCCACCAACTCGCAGCGCCTTCGGTTATAGAATTTATTTGTCCTATTTTTTAGGATGTATCGTTCTGAGTACAAGTAATGTTGGACTGCATTTTGTAATTTATACGATTGTTTTGAGAAAATCACAAATCTAATAGAATTGTACGCGGAGAACATTTATACATTGTTTCAAAAAATATGATACCTTTTTTATTTCGATATTTATATGATACCTTTTTTATTTCTCTCCTTCACAATCTACAACATTTGAAGAGGAAAATATCATGAATTATGTAAACCTCATACCCTTTTGTTTCTGGAAATGTTAACTGCAGTCAACATTGGCCACAAGAAGTTCAGGAAATGAGGTAGAGTTCAAAATAAATTTTTGCGAGCACTGTCCCCTTGTGTTCATTTTGCGGCCGATGTTAACCACAGTCAACAATGTCACCAAATAAAATTGGTACATGAAATTTCGACAATTTTGTCCTTTTCCCTTCATTTGAACTCTATTTGTTGGAAAAACAGAAGAAAAAAGTACATTTATATCATATTTCAATTCTTGGCCAATAAAGGGTTAACGTGCTAGCTCAATTACATATCTGTGGAGGTTATTCATAACATAAAGGTAAAAACAATGCAAAAGAAAAATAAAGAAAAAAAAGAGTACATATTTATCAATCAAAAATGAATGGGGAATTGTTCACTGTCTTTTGATGCTAGTTAGGGTGGAATGGAAAAAATCAAAGTCTGGATTAGTGGTCAGAAATAAATTTGCACTTCGCGGAAGTCTTCGAAGCGGACGGTTACGCTGATAATTCGTCGGGCAGAACGGGACAGAGAAGAGCGTACCTTTTATATATCTATATCTTTTATATATATCTTATATACCTCAATTCAAGACAATCGTGCAACTTTTATCCACAGACCTACGGTCAAATGAGTTGCGGCGAACTTCAACGCGTACGATACTCATTGTTGAACTTCATGCAAGACGTACGAATAAGAGTGAGCCTTCTTCTTCGACAGCGTCTCCAAAACTCCGACGGAAGCTTCACCGTCCCAACTCAATTCCAATTATTTTACGGTAAAACATTTATTTATCTCTCGCCATTTTCGAATATTTGTTGAAAAACGGTCGTTTGAAATTCGCTGAGGATAATTTTAATGCGACGGCAGGGAGTGAGCCACCTGGGAAAATCAGGACGTATTCGAGGGACGGCATTCCTGTGGACATTTCGAGTTTTTACCCCGGCGGAAGATATTCGGTGTCGACGCAGCCCTGCTCAACCGAACTTAGAGGCGTACGGAACACGACGCTTGGAATGAATATGTGAGCAATGATAAAAGGATAAATGACGAATAGAAAATGTCACAGGGTCGTAAGAATAAAGAGTTTAGGATAGTTCTCGAAATATGACGTCATGAATGGAACAATGATGTTTTTCAGAAAATCGCTTCTCCTGAAAAATCGTGTTTTTCAGTACTGATGTTCCTTTTTCTCGGATTCTACTGACCCATCGCTTTTTTTTTTCTTTTTTTTTCTCTTTTTTAATGTACATTCTAAGTGGGAAAACAAACTCATTTGGTATTTTTTAAATTCCTTCAACAACCCAAAAAAAAAAAAAAAAATGGGTTTGCGTAGAGAGGAATCAAGGGCAAATTAGGGGGTTATCGCAAACCCACAGCTATTTTTCTATAATCTTCGGATTGAAAAAACCCCCAATCGCAAGTTGTACAGCAGTAGATACTGTACACAATGAAAAAAAAATCAAGTCAATAGGTTGAGTAGAACCCGAGAAAAAGGAACATGAGCTAAAAAGGACTTTTGATTCAAGTAAAAAATTTCCTCCTACCCTTAAGACGTTATAATAGACCGTCCTTGTTGCGTCCCATAATCTCTATAAACCCTCGTTACTAAAAAAATCGCGATTGAATAAAAAATAGTTTAGGTTATAAGATAAATTAGATTCTGTTTCGAAAATTCACTCTCATTTTACCTTGTGTGTCAATTGAACGAATATTGTATTATTACAATCCAATTATACCTAAATGTTTGCCTCGTGTGTGTTTAATGGAGAAAGTTATTACGATTATTTGCGAGCAGATACAGCGGCCCTCGGCTAGAGGAAGAAACCCCTGAGCTTACGTATGGTGGACAAGAGAGTTTCAGGTAATGAAACATCTATCGGCTTTTCAAATTATTGAATAGTTGCTCTTTTTGGAAAAGGACTCGATATTAATTCGTTGTCAAATCGTAGAATACTTCATTGAAAGTTTAGACGAGATACAGAAATTCTCGTAATCTTATTATTTTCCGATTCGAAGGAGGGAGATTTTCAAAATATTTGCAATGTTCGTAGGCAAATAATGGTTGACCATTTTCGTATTTTATTGTTTGCACAGGAAAGAGATCAACCTCCTCGTCGCACAGTTGGGTCAACAGAACGTGCCCTTACCACCCGATTCCTTCGCTCTCGAACTATTCAATTTCAACGACTCGAGTGAAACAACGTAAGTGCAAATAATGTTTCCCGAACAACAGAACGATAGTGAAATTTAATTAAATTCTATCTAAAAGCAAAATATTTATCGAAAGGAGTACGTAAAAATTGCAACTTCTGCTTGTATATGAATTAACGAGCGAAAATTTAAACCACTCTCACGATTTTTCCGTATTTAGGACGATGAATCCGACAGAACGCGAAACCGACGACCTCGTCGAACCTTCGCAGGTGACGACCGAGACGAACCCGCACGCAGAAACATTGAGCAAAATTTTAGCCGAAATGCAACCGACGATACCGAAAGACCAATCGGAATTCGATTTGCTGAATCTCATGGAAGAATTGAACTGAAAACAGGGGGAAAATTCAATGTGATGTCTGCGAGTTTTTCAAAACGTACGGCTCGTTTGTGATACGCCCTTTGAGAAATTCGATGCTGTACATTTTTTTTGCGAGTGGTAAATTTTATTTTGTGAGTTATTGTCTCTGGCATTGAACTTTTTGAAGAGGAACGTTATTTTTTATTGGATTTGGATTGAATTAAAGTTGATGTGATTCCGAGTGTTCATGAACAGAAGCTTTTTTTCCGAGGTCTGGTCGCAAAGTGGACGAAAATGGAGGCTAAGTCATTAATCAAGCTGAGCTATGGCGATCGTCTCACAACACCGCCTAAACTCAGTGGCGATTTTATCTATACTTGGGTATTGAACGGCCAAACGAATTCATAAATTGAGAGACGTTTTGACAAAAAATGAGTTTGGCAAAATCAGGGCTTTTTTTCTACAAATAAACTGAAATCAATCTGGTGCAGAAAAGTTTTTTTGTAAGTTTAAATATGTCCATTTTTCTCGTTGCTCTATCAATCATTAGTTATCACAGTATCAAATTATTGTTGACAAAGTAGTATTTCATATTTGATGTAAATTATATTTTTCAACACTTAAATCACGCTCTGCGCCAACTTCATACGCTTCTCCACTTGCCATTCATGCGGCTAACTAACTCTCCACTCCACTTACTTCTCATACACTCGTTATTTGCGCCTTTATTCACTCCTCATTCACTCCCCTTAAATCTCCACTTCATCTACCCCGCCTACTTTTCTTTTACTCCCTTCCCCTCCACTCTCCATTACTACTCTAACCACTCACACTGCAATCACTCTCTTCACTCCACTTCCGACTTCACACACGCTCCACTCAATTTACCTCCAAAAACCACACCTTTCCCTCACATACTTCGCAATACGCTTTCCACTCCTCAAGTTCCTTTGGCAAGCCATTGATTCCTTTCACTCCGCTAGCTACTCTCCTCTTATACTCCTCTTTGTCTCCCCTGATCTTCGTTCCATCAAAGAAACAAAAATAAAACCTCTCCTACCTTCCGCAACTAAATTAAATTCGAATCTCAGTGGAAATTCGAGCACAGTGCACCATTGCACTCGACCTCGTGCATGCAAGTATCGTCAACGGTTCAATCAGATAAGTGCCACGTGGCCTAAGGCAAGCGTCCACGTGGCGAACTGAGGTCTGCAGAATCTGATACAGATCAATGGCCTATCCACCTACCGGGCGCCTCCTTCTGACCGATGAAAGCAATCTATTTGTCACAGCTAAAATGCGAATAGGAAACGATCATTCAAAATAATACGTGTCGACTTGAAATCGGAAAAAAGCCTCAGTCGTTCAGAGCCGACCCCGTAGGTGATTTTTCACCCGTGCAAATTATTGTATTCCGAATATTTCTGAACATTTCACAAAATTTCATAATAATAATAATAATATTACTACAGGACCTATTTTTAAAATTTTGTTGTGAAGATGTTTCCAGAAGAGGCCTTGAATGGCGAAAGCGCTAGAAGTATAGACATTCAAAATGAGATAACGTCGCTGGTTACATCTCAACCTCATCTCCACGTCGAACTATCTATTTTGACCTTACAATGGCTCAATTATTCAACCAAACCGCTACCTCAATTTTTAAGAGTATTTTCGGGGATTTTGAGGAGGAGAAAATTCGTATTTTCATACTTTTTTTTTAGGGAAAAAGGTGTAGTTGGTATTAATTTCTATGGATTTTTGGACGCTGGATCGAATGAGACCATTGCGAGGTCGATAGCTTCGACGGTTCTCGAGTTAAAGCAGCTTTCGTGGAGAATTTTCGAGATTTTCAGAAATTTGTCATGAGGGTGTCAATCGAGAATTTTTGAAGCTATGAAAATCGATCTATAATCGTTGGAACGGTCGTCAAACTTTAGCTCTACCGACAGGAGAATAATTTAACTTATAATTTGAAAAAGTTACGAGCGATAAAAACGATTAAAATTACCATGGTGCCTTTTTGTAGAACGTTCACATATTTATGTTCGGAATAGTATTATCACAAATGGATGGTTTTCTTACAACATATTTGAGGCAAATGAATAATAAAGTACTGCATAATCATTTGCGGCATTTTTATTATATATAATCGGGTTCTATACATGCATTGTAACGTAAAACATCAAGTTTTGTGAGGTTGTTAGAAATTTTTTTTTTTTTTTAATTTATTTATTATTATTATTATTATTATTTTTTTTTTTTGAGAGAGAAATTCGATGGTTACTATTGCACAAAAAACCAAACCAATTTTGACAAATTTTTGACGAACGTTTCCAATAATAGAATAAAATAATTTCGATATCATAGAAATGCTTCGTATATTTTCGATCCAGTTCGGGCGATATTTATCTACTCCCGCCGATTAAACAATAGCCGATTGGCAAGTTAAGGCTGAGAGACGACTATTTCTTTCCGATATTGATGCATCAGTGCCGATTATTCGGTTCAGGGCACGTGTGAGATGTACGTGGACTTAAGTTCCTAGAATAGCGAGAATTGGGAAGATGAGATGAAACTTAGATCAATAGGAGGAGGTGACGGGATGTGGGACGGATGAAAAAGTGGGGATAACGACCAGCAGCAATACTACGGAATGACGTCACTCGGATAGAAACATGGAGAGGAGAGGATAGCGTAGCAAGCAGTGGCCACTGAATAGAAAATTCACTCGTGTCAAAAACGATTTAATTGATAGAATTATAACAAAAATAAATTACGAGGGTTAATTGTTTCAGATGAAAAACACTGCAAACGAGTGTACAGTAGTTTATTATTCCTTCAATCTTCGTATATCTTCCTATTTATTCGATCTGCGACTGAAAATGGCTCAATTGTTTAGCCAAATCGCTACCTTTTTGAGCGGCTTTGGAGGGAGAAGATTCGAAAATTCATATTATCCAACGTTGTTCAGAAAAAGGTGTATTCGGTATCCATTTCTATAGATTTTTGGAAACTGAATCGAATGAGCCCATTGATAGCTCTATTGGTTCTCGAGTTATCGTAGCTTTTGTGTTGAATTAGGAAGATTTTCAGAAATTTGATATGAGGGTATAACTCGAGAGTTCTTGGAGCTATAAAAATCGTTCTATACTCGTTGGAATGCTCGTCGAACACTCTTTTCGACCATATCAAAATTCAGATTTTACTGCGGAAAATAAGAAGAAAAAAAAACGCTGCAAATTATACACTGGTTTATTATTCTTTCGCTTCAATAATAATTTAAGAAGACTATCCATTTGCGATTGTAATTATTCCGAACATTGTAAGCGTTCCAACCTAAAAACAGATCGGTAACTATCGGGGAAAATTCCGTAGCAACTATTGTAATGTTAATCATTTTTGAGTGTTTGACGACCTTTCCAACGAGGAAAGGACGATTTTTATAGCTCCAAGAACTCTCGAGCGACGACCAATTTCTGAAAAGCTCCCAAATTCAACACAAAAGCTGCGATAACTCAAGAAACAATAAAGCTATCGATGGTCTAATTTGATACAGCCTCTAAAAATTTATAGAATGCGATACCAAATATTTTTTTCTGAAAAATGTTGGTAAATAAAACTAAAATAAATGAGCTATTAAAATAAAAGAACACAAATGGTGAGGATTTATAACAATTTCCCGTCAGGTATATAAATAAATTGCGCAAAAGTTGACAGAAGAAAATGAAGAAAAGAATATTATTTCAACACAATTACCGTATAATACGATTAATTATATCCAAGATAATTACTACCTATTAATTTCATCAGGTACCTGTTTACGTTCAAAACATCCTGGTATTTCAAATATATTTACTCATTTATCAACTCGTTTTTTATTCTCTTTTTATTTTCATCGCAATTTACGAGGAAGTAGTGAGTGTGATCCAGAGAGTTCCAAGACCTCTAAGCCAGTAGGCATCATTTAAAGACCACATGCGTGCACATACTCCATCTCTTTCATAGACCGTTGTGTTTTGGGGTGGCTAGATTTAAACTTACTCAACGAAGGGGATCCCTTCGACTCAACGACGGGGCACAAATATGAATCGAAAACTAGTTAATAAATCGACTCTCGGCGTTCCCGTGGACGCACGTTCGTTGCGTATGGAGCAATAGGGATTTGCGGAGTGATAGAGTGTAAGAACGAGTGCGGTTGATAACGCGGGTCCGGGAGAGGGCCTTCTCCTCGGGAGTCGAGGGAGATTCGGCTAGGGATGAGAGGGAGAGGGATGAGAGTATCGATTTTCCTCCCCGTTCGGCGAGTGAGGGGGCGAGGGCGAGCGGGAGCAGTACAGTCGGCGAGGGAGCATGGCCGTGCAAGCTCCCCCATCACCACCGAGAAGATCCTCTCTTAGAACGAACTGTTATCTCGGACATATCGCGCCGATGAGTTGCGGTGGGCCGCCGCCGGTGCTGGCCCATCCTCGCGCTTAAATCTATTCGTCTCGCACGTTTTCTCCCCTATTTAGCGAATTTCCCCTCTATCCGGGAAAGAAATCGTTCCCGCAGATTCTCCCCCTTCCCGCCGGTGTGAATCTTCCCCTCTCGAGAAACCGCTTCCCGTCCGGGACGGATCATCTGCCTCGCGCCTACGTTCCTTCAAACTCTGGCCGCATGTGAGTATAGATTATGATAATCTAGTATAGATATGCGCTGGCACTTAGCAGAACAACTCTTCTCTATAGCGAGCAGATGCTATTCTTAATGCAGCCTCCCCAGCAGCCCCCGCCATCAACCCCCTCCCCTATGGCCCAATTCTCGAATCTCACTGCAGCACCCCCTCGCCCCTTATCGAATAAAAACCAAAATTTCCCCAAAAAAACAAAACGAAAAATTAATTCACTTTCGAAAAATCACTACACTTCCTGTGCATTTTTAATACGGAATTTTCAACCTTGAAATAAATTGTTCGCAGTCCGGGGGTAATATTTTCGGTAAATTAAAAAAAGAAGTTGAGCAATTTGAAATTAATTTCCATTCGATTCGTCCTCGGAGAAGAGAAGTGGACGTTTTCTATTTCTAAGTCGATTTACGCCAGAACTGACGCATTGAATGTACGCAGGACCGCACTACGCGCTAACGCATCTTCCCCCTGTGGAATCCACTGCGACAAAATTTCCCATTTCTACCTTCTATGAACTTCGCAAATCCCCAATATTAATTAAATAGTGTTCAATGCGCTCCAACGAGCAAAATTCCGCTAATCGACGAATTCCAGCGATTACGATATCTCAAGGTTAAATTATCGTTTTATTGCTGCGTATCTACCGTCCTCGTCGCTCACGCGGGAATCCACCGCTCGATCTAACAGTGAACCTTTGAAATTTAAGCGCTGAAGTTTTTTTTGAAAAACCCCTGAAGGAAACTTGGGGTTGTGGATTTCCAGGTCACTGGGTCAATTTGGCGGACGCAAGCGAGTCCGGATGAGACGATTACCCGAAGTAATTATACGAAATGGAGTGGTTTTCATCCATCTCATCGCGGTGACTCGTCCCATAAACGAAACGAGCTAACTTCTCAAGAATGCCCTCATTTTAATTACATTTATATTACACGAATTAATCGATTTGAAATTGAAAGCGCCAATTAATATTTTTGGTTTATTATTCTACGCTATTATATTGGTACGTCGTCAACATTTTTTTTCTGACGTACCAAAAATTGGTCTGACAATAAAGAAGAGAGAAAAATCGTATTTTCAAAATTTTCCTAAAAAACGAGTATTTAGTATTAATTTCTAAAGATTTTTTGGACGCTGAATCGAATGAGACCATTGCAGGGCCGATAGCTTTAATAATTCTCGAGTTATATATATGTGAAGAATTTGCGATATTTTCAGAAATTATCGAAAATCATACTTGCGATAAATATCGCGATTTGCGATATTTTCAGAGATACCTCGAAAATGATTCGAACTACATAAATCGTTCTATACTCGTTTGAATGGCCGTCTAACAATCTCTTCAGCTGTATCGTTAGGCGAATAATTTAGCACAAGAAAAATAAAAATGATTCAAATTACAATACAGAGTTTTCTCTCATTACTAATAATTATTATCAGAAATGGAAAGTCTTCTTAAATCGTTATTGAAGCAAAGGAATAATAAACCACTGTACAATAATTTGCAGCGTTCTTTCTTGAGCGATTACGACGGTTTATTATTGAACCATAAACCAAATTAAAGAATATAAAAATCTTGATGGATTGCCATAAAAACTTGGCCCGCGGTAGATGGATGACTTTGAATTCGGTCAGGGAAAGAAATTCCGCTGTTGAAAACATTCTCGCGCCTGCGCGGTTCGAAATTGCCGCGAGAACTGTTCATTTATCCGGCGACTTAAAGCCCACGCCAGTCAGGAACTTTATTATTGCCGATTTCGACGGCGAACGGCCTCAGGGAATGCGAAAGACCTAGACCGTAAAACGAAGCAGTGAAGCTCGAGTTGAAAAGAAAAAAGGCGCCCATAAAACGAGCCTTGATATTTTCAGAAGAGTGCACCGACCGAAGGAAAAACAGCTCACCGGCGGAGGCATTGGGTATTTATTTCTTTGCGAAGGATATCATCGTGATCCTTCCATATAGACGTGAGCCAATCTTCGTAAAATCTCCTCAACTGGAAAATTCTATTAAGCTTTAAATGATGGAATATTATGAGGGGAAAACCACCGCAAAGGAAAGAAAGCTTTTCGACACAATTTCCTTCCGAGTTTACGGTTTTATTTAGACAATAGCTGAAGGAAAATGGAGAAAAAAATTACACGCCTTATAATTGCATTGACGATTTGAACGAGTAGTTATGAAATTATTTCAAGAGTATTCTTCATTTTCCATCAAATAATTTTATATATCAAGTAAACAAATAATAAATAGATACGATACACAATGAATCAATTGATAAAGAATATTAAGAAAA